>CAUYQG010116712.1:0-15199 GCA_963574415.1 Tarsius wallacei | reverse complement strand
CTCTACAATAAATCAAAAACTTAGCCGGGTGAGGTAGCATGCGCCTGTAGTTCCAGCTACTTGGAAGGCTGAGGCGGAAGGATCGCTGGAGCCCAGCAGGTCGAGGCTGCGGTGGCCGGGAGCGGCCACTGCACTCCAGTCTGGGCGACAGAGTGAGACTCCAACTAAAAAAAAAAAAATCTTTCGACTTATCACTGTTCAATGTTAGTTCTTTTTTGCCTGAATCAAACCATGTCTTTCTAACCTTTTAAAGAGAACTCTAAATTGATTAATGTTCTAAGCAGTGATAAAACTAAAAAATAATTCTACTCAGCTAAAACAAAAACATTTGGCTTACATCTGAGTTTCCTGACCTTGGCACTGGCACTGCTGGCATTTTGAAGCTAGATAACCCTTTGTTGTGAGCACTTTAAAGATTTCTCTGCAGCATTCCTGGTTTATTCCCACTAAATGCCAGCAACATTGCCAACAGTTTCAGGGAAAGGAGGAGTGGGGATAGCCTCTGGTTGAGAACCACTGGTTTATAAAACTGATAACTAATGATAAATGAAATCCTTGAGGCCAACAACTTAGACTATTACATCCTAAGTAGAAAATTTTGGATACGAGAAAACCACTGAAGTGCTGACTAGCTATTAGAGTTTCCATCTGAAAGGCTAAATGTACAATGTTAAGAAAAAGCTGTACTGAAACAGAACACAGGGTTGGAATATGGATTCTGCTACTTATTGGTCAGATAACCCTCACCTTACTGAACCTTACGTTACTCAAACACAAAATGGCAAAGGTAGTCAGAATCTGTAAGATACTATGAGATGATCCTGTAGTAGATGATCTATTTCAAAGATAATACTTTTAGGGCTCAAAGCAGACATTATTCAAAGGGAGAGATTATCAACTTCATAAAAAAACCAACCAACCATAGATTTCCCACTTAACTAAATGTGGCAGACCTAATACATCCCCTAAAAAGGAAAAAATTTCAGACTTGGTCTCTGCCTTCTCAGAACTCTCTCCCCAGAAAGAAAGAGAGCGATCACATCAGTCTTTTCTTCTGATGGGCAGCAAAGACAGCCTGTTGTTCCTTGCCATCTACTGTCCTGGCCTGTGACTCAGACAGCTCACACTTAGTTTCCGAAAGGTATAGGGCTTCGGTTTTTACCTGGTGCCTGATTGGCCATCTGTCGCCTGAGTGCTGCAGCAGCAGCGGCCTGGGGAGCTGACATGGGGTGGGAAGGACTGGGGGCACCATGTTTCACAGTTTTTGTCGCAAGCATTGTGCTGTCGGCCCCCTGAGGAATTATCTTGCTAGCAGATGTAGACACTGAGGGAAAAAGAAGAATTAAGGGAGAGAGTGGGTCAGAGAACAACAACATACAAAAGTTAGAAAAGTAAATTCTCAGCTGGATGCAGTGACTCATGCCAAAAATCCCAGCACTTTGGGAGGCAGAGGCAAGAGGACTGTCTAAGCCCACGGGTTCAAGACCAACCTGGGCAACATGGCGAGACTTCGTCTCTACAATAAATCAAAACATTAGCTGGGCATGGTAGCACATGCCTGTGGTTCCAGCTACTTGGAAGGCTGAGGGGGAAGAATCGTCTGAGCCCAGCAGGTAGAGGCTGTGGTGGCCGTGAGCTGTGTGCCACTGCACTCCAGCCTGGGTGACAGAGTGAGACTATGACTCAAAAAAAAGAAAAAAGGTAAATTCTCTGTTAGTTTGCAGGGAAAAATGTTAAAATTAAAAATTCTTAAATACTAACAAAGAAAAATGCCAGTAAACTGACAGGCTGGCACCTATGTCTTTCAGACACTGCATGCAATTCGCCTACCTGCCTCGACTATGAGCTAAAATACTTCCCATGGGCATTTCCTTTGACACTGACTGAGATAAACTTTATACCAACACAGACCAACTTCCCGACTTCCGATCTCCTAACAAAATCTCTTCATTCCAGTTCGTAAAGCTCATACTTTCTCTGCTAGACGTCACTTCCATGCAAAGTTCTGATGCTCTGCTGAAGGTGTGAGAGCCCATCCAGGCCACTTTAGTGAACCAATACTGACAGTGAGCACTGGAGCTGGTGAGTTTTGAGGCAAAATGTGCTACAAGTAAGGATGAAATGAGTCAGGACTTGAAAGGCACGAGTGTGGATGTTGCTTTACACTGAGGCAAACAGCCCCTTCCTTTTACTCCTACCTATAAGGACCTGTTTTAAAAAGCACAAGCTGGATTCAACAGAAAAGCTGTGACACTGTACAGCCCTGGAGAGTTTCCTCTTCCTCACAATGACCTACCAAGTGCTTTCAAGGGAAATACAAGCCTTTTGAGTTGGCCTTCTCGTTTCTAGAATACTAGCAGAAATGGGCTGGAACCAATGACTTTATTGGGTGTGACAGTATACAACCCAGCTGCGATTCCTTCATTAGTTAGAAGTCTTACAGGGAAAGGATCCTTTCCTCTCTCTCAGGTTTACTTACTTGCAGTTCCCATCACCCCAGGTGAAGAACCATGAACCAGGTGAGACTTAGTAAAAGTCGTCGCCTGGGGCAAGAGACTGGGCTGGATGGAGGGAGTGCGAACCACAGGGGCGTGCCGAGGGATCTGGGTCACAGCCTCCTCATCTTTGCAGGACACCCGGGCGTCTTCACTCTCCAGAGACTGGGAGACAGAGGACGTTGAGCTGACTTCATCCAAGTCTTCGTAATATCTCTGAGACAGAAAGGCTGACCGAGACAGGCTGGCTACAAAAGCCCCAAACAAAACAGTTGAGACAACTCAAAGCAAGTCCAAATGCTGTGTTATTTTCACTGTCAATAAAGAAATATCCAATTTGTAAAATAATTTAATTATTACTTATTATAAGTGGAAGCAGCTGTTGTCAAATCTGAACAAAAAATTGTTTTGGGTCTTTGCTTAAATGGGGCTTTGAAAAACTGCGCTGTGTGAACAAAGAACATTTTGGCCGTCAAAAGAATGTGAAAAAGTGAGAGACAGAATTGATGCTAGTGTCAAATAGAAGACTCTGAGCTCTCACCAGCAGAATAATAATATGCCAGAATAGTAACAGACAAGCTTCCGTGACATCATTACCATCACTTTCCAACAACAAACTTCTAAGAACAGGCCTAACGCAAGCTGGAAAAAACAATGTCCTCAGTTCTGAATGTCTCAAATATTTCCAGATAAATCTAATGTTTCTTTTGAATCAGACAATTAGGTTTAAAAAAATAAAACACCGAACTCAATCCTGGCCTTCTCAGTTTGTTTTTCTCCTTTTTTAAACTATGAAGTAAGGCTTTATGTCATGTTACTTTCTACCTTAAATTTCAGAATGCATGTTACTTCCTATATATTGGAAAAATCAAAAACAAAACAAAAGTCTAGCCCTTTTCTCCTCGCCCAGTTGTATAAAAAGGCTTTGCTAATATTTATCGGAGTGTGTCCTAGACACACATCACTGCATGATTTTATTGTCTTAATGTAAGTGTAACTGAAAACCAATGCTAAGCGCTAGGGCTGTGCTGTCCTATTTGGTAGCCACTTGTCATATGTGGCTATTTAAAGTTAAAGAAACTAAAAGGAAATTAAGGCAAAATTAAATTCTGCAGTTGCACTAGCCACATTTTTTTTTTTTTTTTTTTTTTTTGAGTTGGAGTCTCACTCTGTCACCCAGACTGGAGTGCAGTGGCCGGCCACTGCTCCCGGCCACTGCAGCCTTGACTTGCTGGGCTCTGGCAATCCTTCCGCCTCAGCCTCCCGGAGTAGCAGGAATTACAGGCACGCACTACCACGCCCGGCTGATTTTTTTTATTTATTGTAGAGATGAGGTCTCGCCAAGTTGCCCAGGCAGGTCTTGAACCCGTGAGCTCAGGCAATCCACTCACCTCAGCTTCCCAAAGCACGGGATTACAGGCTGAGCCACCGAGCCCGGCTACTAGCCACATTTCAAATGCCCTACAGCCACATGTGGCCAGTGGCTACTCTGCTGAACACAGAACAGATACAGAACATTCCCAGCATTGCAGCAAACATGCAGCAGAGTTGCTTAGAAATTCTATCCACGACCACCAGTACCACCAGTAAAACTGCAGTCAACATTTACGGAGAACTTACTTGGTGCCAGGTGCTATGCAAATAACCTATATACGTTATCCCAGTTAATCCTCACAATTACTCTATAAATTAGGAACTGCAATTATCCGGCTTTATGGTTGATGCTTAGAAAGGTTAAGTAATTTGACTGATGAATCTGGTGAGTAGTAGAGACAGAATTTAAACCTGCTTGGACCTGATTTCAAGGACCACATTCCTATCACTCTGCTGTATCAGACTGAACCTGGTCAGGCAGAATTTTAACCCCATGACCTTTGCTCCCTTGGTGCCACGACCATGTTTATGTTATGTCAGGTGGCAAAAGGGATTTTGCAGATATAATTAAGATTACTAATCAGCTGACCTTAAAATAGGGAGGCTATCATGGATTATCAAGGTGGGTCCAATGTAAAACCCCATGAGCTCAAAAGGCCTAACAGGGAATTAGAGTGATGTAAAGAAATTTGGGGAGGCAGATTCAAAGCACAAGAAAGGTTCAATGCGCCATTTTTAGGTTTAAGCTGAAAGGGGCAGGGAGTACACACTGAGGAAACAAAGACCTTGGTCCTACAGCTGCAACGAACTAAGTCCTGCCAACAACCTCTATGAGCTTGGGAGTGGAATCCTCCCAGAGCCTGCAGGGGAGAGCTCAGCCCAGCTAGCACCCTGATTTCAGCCTTGTGAGCCCTGAGCAGAGGATGCAGCTGAGATGTGTTGAGTCTGGACTTCTGACCCACACTACTGGGAGATAATACATAGGTGTGGTTTTAAGTCTCTGAGCTTATAATAATTTGTTACAGCATCTACAGGAAACTGACACAAATCCCACATTCTCTTGGGCCACAATTTCTCTAAAATCCTAACTCCTGAGAGTCAGTAACAACAAAAGATGTACTCACCCATCACATTACCTTCAAGAACAGGACAGAAAGAGAGAACCTAACATCACATGGGTTCTCTAAGTTTCCTGCTTTCACTATTCTGAGGCCATTTATCTGTCTTGGGTGGAGGGGCCCATCAATGGAGAGATGCAATGCCCATATTCACTAACAGAAGCTCAGAGCCTGGACTGCTCACTATCCTAACAGTGCTGCCCCACAGCTGAAAAGGGCTATTCCCTGCTGTGATCAAGGAAATAAGGAAAGAAAAAGAAATAAAAGAACTGAACAGAAAATAAAACATAAAATTGAAGGAAAAAAATTCACCATTATAAGGGCATCAAAAATATCAAAATTTTAGCAATAAATCTAACAAAAGATGTGCATGTCTTCCATGCAGAAAACATTAAGAGAAATTAAAGAAGACCCAAATAAATAAATAAACGTGTACTACGTTCAGGAAATGAACAATGCACAAATGTCAATTCTCAAATTGATCTAGAGACGCAATACAATCCCAATCAAAATCTCTACTTTTCTTTGAAGGCTGACAGAAGTAAAACTTTCCCCCCTTTTTTACTGTGGTGAAAGATACATAACATAAAGCACACCATCTTAACCATTCTTAAGCCTATAGTTCCATGGTATTAAATGCATTCATAGGTCAGGCATGGTGGCTCATGCCTATAATCCCAACACTATGGGAGACTGAGGCAGGAGGACTGCTTGAGCCCAAGAGTTCAAATCCAGTCTAGACAACATAGTAAGACCTCATCTCCACAAAAAATAAAAAAATTAGCCAGACACGGTGGTGCACACCTGTAGTTCCAGCTACTTGGAAGACTGAGACTGGAGGATCACTTGAGCCCAGGAGTTTGAGGCTATGATGAGCCATGATCCTGCCACTGCACTCCTGCCTGGGCTACAGGGTGAGATCCTGACTCAAAAAAAGCATTCATAATGTTATGTAACCATCACCAACACCCATCTCCATAACTTCTGCATCTTCCCAAAAGAAACTGTCCCCATGAAACACTAACTTCCCATTCCTGTCTTCCAGCTCCTGGCAGCCATCATTCTACTTCTGCCTCTATGGCTTTGACAACCTCTAACTATAGGGAGGTAGAACTTAACAAGTCAATTCTAATGTTAGCATGACAAGGTAAAGCACAAAGAAGAGCCAAAACACTTCAGATTTTGGGGGCTAGCAAACTACAACCATGGGCCGGCTATTTCTTTGTATAAATAAAGCTGTATCAAAACACAAACACGACCCTTCCTTTACACAGTCTGTGGCAGTAAAATAGGCGCCCTAGAAACCACAGGGCATAAAAGTCTAAAGCATTCATTATTGAGCCCTCTAAGAAAAAGTTTGGTAACACCTGCTCTAGATTGTAGAACTTTCCGCAATGGTGAGATGTCATCTGTGCTTGACATTACAGGAGCCACCAGTCACATCTGCCTACTGAGCACATGAGATGTGGCTACTGGGGTTGCATATTTTAATTTTTTCTATTGAAAAATTATTTGGAGGCCAGGCACAGTGGGTCAAGCCAGTAATCCTAGCACTTTGGGAGGCTGAGGCGAGAGGATTGCCTGAGCCCACAGGTTCGAGGCTAGCCTGGGCAACTTGGCGAGACCTCATCTCTACAACAAATCATAAAAATAGTCGGGCATGGTGGTGCATGCCTGTAGTTCCAGACACTTGGAAGGTTGAGGCGGAAGGACTGCTTAAGCCCAGCAGGTTGAGGCTGCAGTGGCCGTGAGCATGGCCAGCCTGGGTGACAGAGTGAGACTCCAACTCAAAAAAAAGAAAACTTATTTGGGATCTCACTATGTTGCTCAGGTTGGTCTTGAGCTCCTGGGCTCCAGCACCCCCTGCTTCTGCCTCCCAAGTGCACCATCTCACCCAGCAACTTTAATTAAAATGTAAGAAGGGTACCATATTGGACAGAACAGCTCTAGAATCTAGCAAGAGAAGAGTACTGAGACTTATTTAGAGACTAGCTGAGACCAACAAACATAAGGATAAATGATTCACAGTAAAGGTGACTCTGAAACAGGAGGAGAGTCTTTTCAACAAACAGTGCCAGGACAATCAGATACCCAAAAAAAAAAAAAAAAAAAAAGAAATGTGTACCAGGTTTCATGTCACACACAAAGATCAATTCCAGGTAGTATAAAAAAAGAATATGGTAAGGTGGTGAATAGTATTCAATATAAAAAGGAATGAACTGATGATACACATTATATATCATGGGTGAACCTCAAAAACATACTAAGTGAAAGAACCCAACCAAAAGACTATATATGACTCCATTATATACGTAATTTCTAAAAATGGCAGATTCATAGAGAAAGAACACAGATGGCAGGAACTGACTGCAAATAAGCATGGGGAAACTTTGTAAGTGATAGAAATATTCTAGAACTGGGATGTGAAGATGCTTATACAATTCTGTAAATTTACTACAAATCATCAAATGGTACACTTATAATAGGTGAACTTTACATGTAAAGTTCAGTGAAGTTGTTTAAAAAAAACCAATTCCATGTACACAGTTGATCTATCTGTGGAAGGCAAACATTAATGTTTCTAGAAGATGGTAAAGGTACATATCTACTCTCATCACCTATAGACATAGGATTTCTTAAACACCAAACTACTAACTGTAAAAGAAAAAGCTGATAAATACAGTTATTTTAACATTAAGAACTCTGTTCACCAAAAGACGTAATTAAGAGAGTAAAAAGGCCAAGTGAATATCTAGAACTCACATAACCAACAAAGGTTGGTATCCAGTATGTATAAAGACTTTTATAAATCAATAAGGCAGATAATCCAAGAGATAAATGAAAATGAATCAGGCACTCCACGAAAGAGATAGCCAAATGGTTAATTAAACATATGAGTCCCACCAGAATGGTTAAAAGGAAAAAGACTGACAATATCAAACTCGGCAAGGCTGTGGAGCAACTGTGACACTCATATACTGATGGTGAAGTATAAATCAGTACAGCCACTTTGGAAAACTACTTGGCAGAATTTACAAAAGCTGAGCATATGGACAGGGTCTGAGCCAGCGATGCCATTGCTAGCTATGTAACCAAATGAAAAGTGTACACATGTGCTCTGAGAGACATGCACAGGAATGTTCAAAACAACCCTCTATGTAATAGTTGACAACTGAAAACGGCACATTCCCAACAGGAGAATGGATAAATGAATGTAGCACAGTCATATGATAGAATACCTCTAACAACAAAAACAAATAAATAACAAGTACAGGCAACAGCATGGATGGTTCTTACAAACCTGATGTGGAACAAGAGAAGCCCAACCAGAGAAAAAATGAATGGAATTACACAGTATACAAAGACCAAAAACCAAATTACAGTGTTTAGGGAGGCATGTTCCTTCAGCGTAAATCTCTGAAGGAAAGCAAAGAAAAGGAAACTAAAGAGAATGACCACTTAACACAATGCAGAATCCTGTGTTAAATCCTAGATTTTCTTTTTTAAAGTCAACATGAAGGCTGTAAGTGGGACAGCTGGCAAAATTCAAGCATCAACTGTAAATGAGATCACAGTATTCTCTCCAGGTTAAATTTCCTGAATCTGGTAACTGTATTACAGTTGTGTAAGAAGGCATCCTTGTTCTTGGGGATATGTGCCAAAACATTTACAAGTAAAGGGTCATGTTTTCAACTTATTCACAACTATTTCACCCAAAATAATTACAATGTGGGGGGAGGGGAGAAAAAAAAAAGCAGTTGTGGCAACATTAACTGGTAACTATGGGTGGGGGTAAGCAGGTGCTTACTGTATTCTTGCAATTGAAGGTTTCAATTTTTTGAAAATAATAAAAAATAACAAAAGTAAAAAAAAAAAGCACAAAGACATAACTGTCACATATGTCCATATAATGGTACCTTTGGGGAGGAAGGAAGACTAGGGGTATGCAAGAGGGGCTTCTAAAAAGACAGCCATGTTCAGTTTCTTACCCTGGGTAGAGGCTACAAGGGCATACATTTATGTTTTGTGCACTTTTCTTTATGTGCGTCATATTTCACAATTTAAAACATTAAAAAACTTTACAAGCTCCGAATTACTGTTCTCAACATGCATTCTAATATTAAAAGAGTATAGTGTGCCGTTATCTGCTTAATGTCTGTATTAATGTCTTAACTCAAAGTTTTATGTGGGCAGAGACCACGTTTTTCTTATTTACTGCTGTCTGGAACAAAGCAGGCAGTTATACTTGTTGAACGAATGAAGGGATAAATTCCTCATTTCTAAGGAATCTGTCAGAAATATATAATCATATGTGCATTAAAGATTTGTGCATAAGGGTGTTCTGAGTAAAATCTTGGCAACAAGATTTACACTTAACAACAGGGGCTGGTTAAGTAAATTATGGCCTTCTAATACAAGGAAATACTGTGCTGTCATTATAAGGTAGGCTTTCAAAGAATATCAAGGCAAAGGAAAACTTATGATTTTAACTTTTAAATTTTTTTCAATTTTTTTGTGGCAAAATACTTATAAAATTTACTATCTTGGGCAACCCTCTTACAGGTTCCCTCCTGCTTGGAAGTTTTTGTGTCTTAATAGACTCCTGCTTTCTCACCCTCAAAAAAAAAATTATCATCTTAACCATTATTTCTTTTATTGAGTCAGAGTCTCGCTCTGTCACTCAGGCTGGAGTACAGTGGCACACTCACGGCCACCCCAGCGTCGACCTGCTGGGCTCCGGCGATCCTTCTGCCTCAGCCTTCCAAGTAGCTGAAACTACAGGTGCATGCTACCACGCCCGGCTAGTTTTTGTGATTTATTGTAGAGAGCAGGTCTTGCCAAGTTGCCCGGGCTGGTTCTGAACTCACAGGCTCAGGCAATCCACTCACCTGGCCTCCCTAAGTGCTAGGATTACAGGCTGAGCCACCGAGCCCGGCCTTTCTTAACCATTTTTAAGTGTACAGTTCAGTGGTATTAAGTATATTCACACTGTTGGGCAATAGTTACCACCAACCACTTGCAGATCTATTTTCATGTTGCAAAACTGAAACTCTACACCCATTAAAAAATAACTCCCCATTCACTCCATTCTCATTCTCTTAGGCAACCCCTATTCTTCTTTCCATATCTATGAATCTGATGTCTCTAGGTACCTCACATAAGTGAAATCATACAGCTTTTGTCTATTTGTGACTGGACTTTTTTCACTAAGCATAATGCCCTCAAGCTTCACCTGTATTGTAGTATGTATCAGAAAGTCCTTAGGCTGGGTGTGATGGGTTACACCTGTAATCCCAAAACTTTGGGAGGCAGAGGCAGGAGAATTGCCTGAGCCCAGGTGTTCAAGACCAGCTGAGCAACATGGTGAGACCTCATCTCCACAATAAATTGATTAGCTCTTGGGGAGACCTCATCTCTTCAATCAATCAATCAATCAATCAATCAATAAGCAAGCAAGTAAGCAAGACAGGTGTGGTGGTGTGTGCCTGTGGCTCCAGCTACCTGGAAGGCTGAGGTGGAAGGATCACCTGAGTCGAGGCTATGGTGGCTGTGAGTATGCCACTGCACTCCAGCCTGGGTGATGGGAGTGAGACTCTGACTCAAAAAAAAAAAATTCCTTCCTTTTTAAGGCTGAATAATATTCCACTGTATGGACAGATCATATTTTGTTTATCCATTCTGCCTTTAACAGACACTTGTTTCTACCTCTTAGCTATTATCAATAATGCTATCATATACATGGCTATACAAATATCTCTTAGAGAACGTTTTCAATTCCTTGGGGTATATACCTAGAAATGGAATTGCTGGATCATATGGTAATTCGATTTTTAATTTTTTAAGGAACCTTTACTTCACATTCCCACCAACAGTGCACAAAGGTTCTAATTTCTCCATATGCTTGATAACACTTCTTTTCTGAGTTTTTGAATACTAAGGGCTTCTAAATTTTTAATTAAAAAATCAAAACACAAAACAGTAAATATTATAATCCCAATCTAATTTTTAATAAATCAGATTTACACATGCAAAGAAAAAAGTTTGGGAGTAAACCAAAATGATGTAGTGAGGCTGTATCTGGGTTGGGAGATAGAGTAATTTAAAAAATTTTTAAATATAATTTTATTTTGGAGAGAGGGTCTCACTCACTCTGTCACCCAGGATGATGTGCAGTAGCTCACTGCAGCCTCAAATTCCTGGGCTCAAGTGATCCTCCTGCCTCAGCATCCCGAGCAGTTAGAATTACAGGCATGCCATCACCATACCTGGCTAATATTTTTTATTATTATATGCTTCTGTAATTTTTCCAAATTACCTACGAAGAGAATGTATTCTTGAGATAAGAAAAAGTTATTTAAAAATTCACTTGTTGGCCAGGTGTGATGGCTCACATCTGCAATCTGAGCACTCTGAGAGGCCAAGGTGGGAGGAATGCTTGAGTCCAGGTGTTCAAGACCAGCATGGGCAATATAGCAGGATCTCATCTCTACAAAAAAATAAAAAAAATAGCCAGGGCTGGTGGTATGTACCTATTGTCCCAGCTACTAGGGAGGCTGGGGAGGGATGATTGCTTGAGCTTGGGAGGTCAAGGCTGAGCTGTGCTTGTACCATTATTGCACTTAGCATGGGTGAAAGTCAGGCTTTGATTAAAAATAAATTGAAAAAAAAATTCACTTGTCAGTGACTATTACTTACCTAATTTAGCCCTTTATGATTATAGAAAAATTAACAAATCAGTATGATTATATTTCTTTCAGCTATTTTGGTTACCAAAAGGCATTTGTTATTGGTTAAAAAAATTTTTTTTAACTAAAAACAGAATCTAAAAAAAAAAAAAAAATTCAGATATGGGCACTACAGCAAAGTTATGCTTAAAGTTGTTTAAAACAATTTTTTTTGTGTGTGTGTTGGAGTCCCACTCTGTTGCCCAGGCTGGAGTACAGTGGCACATTTTTTACTTATTGTAGAGACGAGGTCTCGCCAAGTTGTCTGGGCTGATCTCAAACCCGTGGGCTCAGGCAATCCTCTTGCCTCGGCCTCCTAAAGCTGGGATTACAGGCTGAGCCACTGAGCTCAGGCTACAATAATTTTTTAAAAAGAAAATTAAAGCAATTATCTAGATAATTTAATAGCAAAAAAAGAAGTTTTCATCAGTTATAAGGCTTCTCTTCAGCAGGTGTTTTTAACCATCACCGCCCACTTTTTTCTTCCTTTTCCCTAAATGCCATCATACTCAAATCAGAAAAGTAAAGATTCTCTGGTGAAGCAGAGGCTAGGACTCAGTTCAGCCTACCCCAAGTCCTTGTGAATTGCTGCCATATAACCTAAAGTCTGCAGAAAACACAGTGGAAAAGTCAAATAACTACCTTGAGCTGCTTCACCAAGTATATATAAGCTGCTGCTTATTCTAATATTCAGACTGACAACACAAGTCTGAGGACATTTTCTCTATCTCCTATTAAGAACCAAAACACTGCACCCCGTCACCATGCTAAAAATTCAGGACCCATTTCCTTTACCTGGAGCAGTGGATCTCACTGGTGGGGTCTTTCTCTTGGCCAAGAAGTTTCTCAGTTGTGCCTGTTTCATGGGGGACAGTTTAGCTGCAAGAAAGTCATGAATGCCTAAGATTTGGTTTTTAAGTTGTAGGTAGTTGGAACAGAACAAAGAGCTAAAAGACTAGGAAGGATGCATTTACCTGGTACTTTGGGCAAGGATCTGGTGTGAGATTCTATGGTGGTTTTCAATAAAGCATTGCGCAGGCTTTCAAGGTCACTGTCAAAACTGAAACAGGACAGTGTTACATACAGACTAAGTAGAAGCGGAAGAGCTCTGAGGCTGTAGGGGTTGCATTAACCTCCTAAATATGAACACAAGAGATGAGAACATGCCATCTGGTCAACTGATGCAATCGATCCAAACGGAGAGAGAGCACAGCCTCAATATTATATACCATTCCCACCCCAAACATAACACTGTAATGCCTCCGTAGAAAGGGCAATTGAAACCGTGTTGCCCATCAAAGCTGGACTAGGTAAGAAAAACGTGGTACATATATACAATGGAATATTATACAGCCATAAAGAAGGACAAATATATGGATTTTGCAGCAACTTGGATGGATTTGGAGTCGATCATACTCAGTGATTTATCACAGAAACAAAGAACAGAGTTCCATATGTTCTCACTCATAAATGGACCTTGAACAATTATAATGCTATAAGAAAGCGATTGGCGGTAGTGGGAAACTGTTGGGGGGGGTGGGACTGGCAGTTGAGGGAAACTGCTAGGGCAGGGAGGGGCATGCCTCATCAACAAGGGTACCTGCATGATCAAAGTTTATATACCTAACCCTGAAATGTACCCCACATCTTTATAATAAAAATTTTTTTAAATAATTAATGAGACAACCATAGGAAAACATTTAAGTTGTTATTTCACCCTTATCTACAATTTTTAAAGGCAACAACAGTTTACACACGTCATTATTTATGCTCCCCATGGAATGATGAACAGCCACTGAACTGGTAACTGTGAAGGGTATGTAGCAACAGAAAGGAGAGTGATCATATAATGTCATGTGGGGAAAAGCACAGAGGAAAAAGATGTTTTCATACATTTCCAACTAAGCCCAAATAAATGTGTATGTGGACCAAGAGTTGAAGGAAATGAAACCACGCAAAAGTCTCCAAATACAGGATAATTTTTGCACATGCTGTTTCCTCTGTCTGTAACATTTTTTTCTCTCTCCCTCCCTATCTTGCTCTTGCTCTCACTCTCACACACACAGATGCACATATTTATATACACGCTCATATGCACACATAAACCTGACCATGTAATACATACACACATACATATACAAGCACACATAAGTGCACATTCACATACACACATATGTGCTCATATACACACTTTTGTAGATTTAATTTTATCCCTCCCAAATTCATATGTTGAAGTCTTAGTACCCCTCTATATGTGGAGATAGGGTCTTTAAAGAGGTGTTTAGGTATTTAGAGTGCACATTATTGGATGACAGATACGTTGCTGGGTGGAGTGTGGTGTGATACTCTGTGGGTTCTCTGGCCCACCACATTACAGAGCGAGAACAAGTATAGTTTTAAGTCAGAATTTATTGGGGGGATGCCCAATGAGCATGGGAGTCTTAAGAGAGAGAATACACATTTGCCTTTGACTAGAAGTCTGACATAATTTTACAACAATTATTATGTGAATCATGAACTAAAAGGGTGGGCTGCTGGTGTTTGGATTTTTTTCTTCACCTTTGATGAGCTAAACAGATGGGCTTTTCCTGGACACACATTTGCCTTTGACAAGAAACATGATGGACTTTTTTTTTTAGTTGGAGTCTCACTCTGTTACCCAGGCTGGAGTGCACTAGCACGCTCATGGGCACTGTAGCCTCGTCCTGCTAGGCTAAGGCGATCCTTTCAAGTAGCTGGAACTACAGGCGTGAGCCACCATGCCCAGTTAATTTTTTTATTTATTGTAGAAACCAGGTCTCACCAAGTTGCCCAGGCTGGTCTCAAGCCCCTGGGTTCAGGCAATCCTCTTGCCTCCACCTCCCAAAGTGCTGGGATTACAGGCTTGAGCCACCACACCCAGCCCTTGATAGACTTTTACAATGATTATGATGTGAACCATGAACTAAAAGGCGAGCTGATTATCGTTTCTTCACCTTTGATGGGATTTCCTGAATGTACATTTGCCTTTGGCAGGAAGCTCTATATACTTTTACAATGATTATTATGCTATCCATGAACCAAGGAGGTGGGATGCACTGGTAAATCCACATTCCAGCCCACAGGGTGGTCAAGTCTGGTGTGCCGATAAGAAAGATGTCCGAACACTTATCTTATTTTAAAACTGCATACAAGAAACTTATCTATGTCTTACCTATACTGAATAATCTGTCTAAGTTAGAGTAGGAAGGCACTATGAAGACACAGGGAAAATATGGCCACCTAGAAGGCAAAAAGAAGCAACAGGAGAAACCATCCTTGCTGGGTGCGGTGGTTCATGTCTATAATCCCAGCACTTTGGGATTTTTTTTTTTTTTTTTTTTTTTTGAGTTGGAGTCTCACTCTGTCGCCCAGACTGGAGTGCAGTGGCCGCTCCCGGCCACCGCAGCCTCGACCTGCTGGGCTCTGGCGATCCTTCTGCCTCAGCCTTCCAAGTAGCTGGAACTAC
>CAUYQG010116710.1:0-32720 GCA_963574415.1 Tarsius wallacei | reverse complement strand
ATTGCCTGAGCCCGTGGGTTCGAGACCCGCCTGGGCAAGCGAGACCTCATCTCTACAATAAATCAAAAAATCAGCCGGGCGTGGTAGCGCACGCCTGTAGTTCCAGCTACTTGGAAGGCTGAGGCGGAAGGATCGCCGGAGCCCAGCAGGTAGAGGTTGCGGTGGCCGGGAGCGGCCACTGCACTCCAGTCTGGGCGACAGAATGAGACTCCAACTCAAAAAAAAAAAAAAAAAAAAGAAATATCCAGAGGTTTCTGTTGATAGATATTATTTTATTTTACTCTTTTAAAGTGTATTTGTTAAAACGCAAATTTCATAGGATACCTCATTTTGTTTTACTGCTTTGTAAGCTTTTTTACCAACATAGGAAATAATGTTTAATTACTAATTATTCTCTAAATTGCTCAGGCAGTTAAGTGGACATCTGTGACATCTAAAACACTAAATAATGAATTAAGACATTAAAATCTAAAGGGTGCTATAAATAGGTATATAAATTGCTTTGTCCAAACTTTGGCAATGGAAAAAAATGGAACAATGATGAAGGTTATAAAAATCCCATGATTATTTTTTACTACCAAAATGGAAAGAACAGCTGAGAATAACTAAAAAGTATGAATCTTCATATTATTGCTGATATTTGGGGTAACCATGCTAATCAGAGATTTACATTTGTTATAATCCTAAAACAGATGTTATAGTTTTATTTTAGGGTTATGGTCATTTTAGGATTTTTAAAGAATATTTTTATTTGAGTTAATAGTTAATATACTCTGTGGAAGATCTAATGCAATGTTTCTAAACTATCTGTCTATACCACACACACATCTGAGTATTTGTGTGCATATGTGTTTGTGTGTTTGTTAAGCAATCAACTCTGTATTGCCATTTACTTGCTGTTTGACCTTAGGTGAATTAAGCTACTTCTCTGTGTCTCAGTTTCCTTATGCATGGATCTCAGTTACCATTATGCTGTTTTTATGAAGAGTGAATGTGATAATGTGGCAAAGATAACACTCTCATGATGGCTAAGGCTGAGATCACGCCATGTGTTAATCAAATCCATGTTTATTTTCCTGTTTGAGTACACAGGAGGGATACATTTCTCAGGCTTTCACAATGCTGTATTATGGACAGAGGACTTCAGGCAAAAGTGTAGTAATGATATATACCACTCTCAAGACTGGTCAAGCTCCACATGCAAAACTCCAGTTCATCCCTCTCCTCCATTGTAACAATGAATGGCCTGCATTCCCTTTAGTACAGCTGCAGGGTATCAGATCCTCCGTCAGCCTGATTTTTTAAAGACAATTTTTGGAGCAGTGTTGTTTATAAAATGTGTGCAAGAAATAAACTTTTAAAATGCTGATATACTGAGGTCTTGAGATTATTTTGATATAGTGAGATAGTTTATCATATCCTGACTAATACAGTGGCCAATCATCAAATATTATTTCTGTTTGCTTCCTCTTTTCTTGGATGAGGAGAATCAAGCCTAATATTTTAATTGGGTTATAATCATTTCTTTAACACAGGCTCCCTTTCAAAAATGTTATTATTGCATAACCAAAATATGCAAGAATATATAAAGAATAACTAGTGAATACCACATACATTAAAAATAAACACTGATTTCTGGTATGAATGTGGTTGATTAAGACAGTATTCCCATTCTCCTCCAGGAAACCATTCAGCAGGAGAAAAGAAAAACAGAAAACAGGAACTCTATTTTCAACAAAACTCGGAAGCAAACTTCAAGATATTTTTGTGGAATGCTAAAACTGGAAATCAAGGGAGAGGAAAAGGAGGGAAGCTAAGGATAGATCTCAGTATTAAAAATCCAGCTGTGATACTCTCCAAAGGTGCAAATAAAAGTATGTATCCTTAAGTATACTCTCTGAAGTCATAGAACATTCCAGGAGGAGCTAAAGCAGTATTACATACTTGAAAAACCATAAATGGAAATATATGTTTGAGGGGAGAGGGAAGGCAATGGGTGTGTGTGTTGTCTTTGTATGGACTGGGTGGCAGCATAATTATGTACGTGTGTGTGCTCCTACACACGCACCACCACACCTCCCATACACACAGTTAGTCCAGTTTGCGCTAGAGTAACAGATGCAATGAAGTCTTCAAAGAATGTCCAGAGAAGTCTTGGTAGGAACTGGAAAGAAGAGGGCTTTTCTATTGTGAAACCTAGTCATTGCAGAATCTCTCCACCTTGGTCTTTCCAAATACAGAAATTTCTTGCAAATAACCAGTTCAAGAAAGTTATATATTTTTAAAAGTTATCATTAGAAAAAAACTAATGCAGCAGCTATATAAAGACACCATTAAAATATAAAATCGAGTATCACCATTCATTAACTTATGAAGAATACCTACTAGAAAAAAATGTTGCATAAAGCAGAAACCAAGTGTGACCAAATATTTTGTAATAAATGCTTAAGAAAATTCAGCTTTCTGACTGAAGAACCAAGACAACAATACAATATCCCAGGGAAGAGGTAACAAGACAACAATGTGACATAAAATTTAAGCTGGTAGAACAGATAAAAGAATCCTTAGAATAAATGAAGCCATCATAGATATAAGATGCATTTTAGAATGTACCTGATAGAATGCTCAAAAAGCACTAAAAGGAACATTGAGGATATAAAGAGAACACTATAAAATGGAAACCTATGCCAACCTAAGCCAGGTTCAAAAAGTGACTCTTGGCAAGGATAGGTGGCTCACATCTTTAATCTCAGGATTTTGGAAGGCCGAGGCAGGAAGATTGCTTGAGTTTGGGAGTTCGAGACCAGCCTAGGTAACAAAGCAAGACCTCATCTCCACAAAAAGCCTCAAAACCTTATCCAGGTGTGGTGATGAACACCTATAGTTCCAGCGACTCAGGAGGCTGAGGCGGGAGGATCATTTGAGGTCAGGAGATCAAGCCTGTGGTGAGCTGTGATTGTGGCACTCACTGCACTCCAACCTGAGTGACAGAATGAGACTTTGACTCAAATAAGCAAACAAACAAATAATATGATTCTCACATAGCTGCATGACTAGTCCATGATTAGTGATAAGTGGTTTTCCTAACAACCAAAAATGCAATACAATATTGAAATTCATAAATTGATACTTTGAAGGTTATTATATACCTAAGAACAAACTAGAATAAGCTTAGAATTTGTTTGTTTCTTGTTATTGATATTCTAATATCCTTGTATTTTAGTTGTATGAAATATATATTATACGGAGGTAGATACATAATTTTAGATAAATGCTTAAAATGTATATAGATGCTATACTTTTAGTTTAGATATTTTTTTACATATCTTCTTATGCTTGACTCTCTGCTTCCTTTCTTCTCCTTTCCCCTATATGCCCCTTTATCTGCCTTCAAGGCCACTGATACAACATAGTCTATATAGTCTTACATATCCTGTATAAATAGATATATTTATGTATATAATGATGATGTATTTTTGTCACTGCTGATTTTATAGCAATGATACTACACTATACACGCTACAACTTGCTTTTCTCACTCAATAATGCTTCATGAAAAGCATCCAACACAACTAAGTACTAATTTGTTATTTTAAATAGCAATATAATACTAATAGTACGGATGTGTCACAATTAATTTGATATTTTCCTAAGGGCACAGATTTACTTTGTTTTTTGTTGTTTTGTTTTGGTAAAAACAAATATTGCAGCAATAAGTATTTGCATGCATTTGTTCTTATGTGCTTTTATTTCTATGGTCAGAAGTAGGCATACGTATTTTTAGTTTTAATGTATGTCGGCAAGTTGCTCTCAAAAAGAGTTTAATTTATGACATTTTTACTACCAATTATGAGAGTACCTCTTTCCTCCATTACCATCAAGAAGAGAGATTATAGCTCTTTTTAATTGTAGTCATTCTAATACGTAAAGTGGTATTTTATTGTTACTCTAATTGGCATTTTCCTGACTATTGGTAAATTTGATTATCTTTTCATATGTCTGTTGACTTTTTGGAATTGCATTTTTGTCTATTGGATTGATTTTTTTTTCTTTTCAATTTGTTAAGCATTTGCTATTTGACAGAAATGAACCAGTCGTTAATTGTGCTGCATTTTCTTTGTAGTTCTAATATTTGTGAATTGACTTTGTTTATATTTTGCTGTACTTGATTTTTAAAGAAATATGCTTATATTCCATAGATTTTTGGTTTTCAGTCATGATTAAAGTTGATTAAAGTCTTCTTTGCCATAGCTTTTCATATGAGGGTTTCAAGATTCTTTGATGATTTTTGCTGTTTTATTTTCATATTTAAATTTATCTCCTCTCTGGAATCAATGTTAATTTATTATGTGACAAAGAGGCCTGCATTTAATTTCTCTCGGGTGTATTGTAATTTATAGCTCCAATATTTGTTTTTTAAAATATATATATATATTTTTTTTATTTTAAAGATATGGAGTACAATTCAGTATTAGGTACACAAGTGGACATCGTACAGGTAAAGTTTGGGTGTCCCTTTGGTCCCCACTTTGTCTGGTTTGAGATCAGGTACTCTTATTGATGTCATGTACCTCCCCTACTCCGGCAGTATCACTACTGCCAATCCCTTTCTTATGGTACTATGGTAAACGTTCAGTTTCCATTTATGAGTGAGAACATGTGGGAATCGTATGTCTTCTTTTGAGAAGTGTCTATTCATGTCTTTTACCCTCCTTTTAATGGGGCTTTTTGTTTTTTTCATTTTGGCACATTTGAGTTCCTTGTAGATCCTGGATGTTAGACCTTTGTCAGATGTACAGTTGGCATTAATTTTTTCCATTCTGTGGGCTGTTTTCCCACTCTCTTGATGGTTTCTTTTGCTTTGCAGAAGCTTTTCAGTTTGATGAGGTCCCACTCGTTTATATCTTACCTCTTATGGCATGGACATCTGGGGATTTGATGAGGAATTGTTTGCCTACGCCGATTTCTGTAAGTATGTTTCCCACATTGTCTAAGACTCTTATAGTTTGAGGTTTTACATTTAGGTCTTTGATCCATTTAGAGTTGATTATTGTGTATGGTGATAGGTAGGGGTCTTGTTTCGTTCTTCTACGTGTGGTCAGCCAGTTTTCCTAACACTATTTACTGAATAGGTGCTCCTCTCCCCAGTGGTTGTTGGTGGAGGCTTTGTTGAAGATGAGTTGGTTGAGAAATTGAGGTTTTGCTTCTGGGATCTCTATCCTGTTCCATTGGTCTATATGTCTGTTCTTGCACCAGTACCAGGCTGTTTTGATTATTGTTGCCTTATAGTCAAGTTTAAAGTCTGGGTGTGTGATACCTCCTGCTTTGTTTATTTGGTTAAGGATTTTTTTGGCTATTGAGGGTTGTTTATGTTTCCACAAGAATTTCTGATTTGTTGTTTCCAGGTCTGAGAATAATGATGTTGGTAATTTATGTTAAACCTGTAGATTGCCTTGGGCAGGATGGACATCTTAACAATGTTGATTCTTCTGATCCAAGAACATGGAATATTTTTCCATTTGTTTGTATCTTCTTGTATTTCTTTGAGCAGTGTTTTGTAGTTTTCATTGCAAAGGTCTTTCACTTCTCTGTTTAGGAAGATGCTGAGGTATTTCATTTTGTTTTGTGGCTATTGTGAATGAGATTGTACTTTTTATTTGGTTCTCCACCTGCTTGTTGTTGGTGTATAAGAATGTAACTATCATTTGCACATTTCTTTTATACCTTGAGAGTTTCCCAAAGTCCTTTATCAGTGCAAGGAGGTTTTGGACAAATTATCTTGAATTTTCAAGGTATAGGATTATATTGTCAGCAAAGAGGGAAAACTTAAATTCTTCTTTTCCTATTTGGATATCCCTGATTTCCTTTTCTTGTCTAATCACTCTATTTAGGACTTAAACAACACAATTTTTAACAGGAGGGGTGAGCGTGGTCAGCCTTGACTTGTTCTGTTTTTTTGTTTTGTTTTGTTTTTGAATTGGAGTCTCACTCTGTTGTCCAGGTGGCATGCTCACAGCCACCGCAGCCTCGACCTGCTGAGCTCAGGTGATCCTTCTGCCTCAACCTTCCAAGTAGCTGGAACTACAGGCATGTGGCACCATGCTTGGTTAACTTTCGATTTATTGTAGAGATGAGGTCTTGCCAAGTTTCCCAGGTTGGTCTCCAACCCGTGTGTTCAGGCAGTCCTCTCACCTTGGCCTCCCAAAGTGCTGGGATTATAGGCGTGAGCCATTGCGCCCTGCTTTGTTCTGGTTTTCAGGCACAGTGTTTCCAGTTTCTCCATTTAGCAATATGTTGGCTGTCAGTTTGTCATAGGAGGCGCTTACTATTTTGAGGTATGTTCCTTCTATGCCTAGGTACTGAGGGTTTTTATCAAGAGGGAATGCTGGTTTTTATTGAAAACTTTTTCTGCATCTAACTATATAATCATGCCATTCTTCTTTTTACATCTGTTGATATATTTAATCACATTTTTGATCTTGTGAATGTTGAACCAGCCCTGCAGCCAAAGGATGAAGCCTATTTGGTCATGGTGAATGATTGTTGAGATGTGTTGTTGGATCCAATTTGCTAGAATCTTGTTGAGAAATTTCGCATCTATGTTCATTAGGAATATTGACATATAGTTCTCTTTTTTTGGTTTACCTGGTTTGGGTATAAGTGTGATGTTAGCTTCGTAAAATGATTTGGCGAGAATGCCATGTTTTTCAAGTGCCTGGAATACTTTCAATAGGATTGGTATCAGCTCCTCCTTGTATGTTTTATAGAATTCCTCTGAAATGCTGTCTGGTTCAGGACTTTTTTTTGTAGGTAGTTTTCTTATGATGGAGTCAGTTTTCTGGGTTGTTATTGGTCTATTTAGTGTCTCAGTGTCTTCTTGTTTCAACTTTGGGAGGTTGAGTGATGTCCCAAAGTCCTCCATTTCATTTAAGTTATCAAGTTTGTTTCCATACAGGTGTGCAGAATAAGCTCTGATAATCTTTTGTATTTCTTTGGGGTCAATTGTGATTTGGTCTTTTGCATTTCTGATTGTGTTTATCTGGGCTTTTTCTCTCTTTTCTTGTTCATTCTCGCTAGGGGTCCATCAATCTTGTTTATTCTTTCAAAGAACAAGCTTTTGGTTTTATTGATTTTTTTCCTATGACATTTTTGTCTTCTGTGTCCTATATTTGGGCATTTATTTTGGTGATCTGGATTCTTCTGATAAAGTTCGGGTTTGGTGGTCTTGCCTTTCTAGCCCCTTAGGTGATTTGTTAGGCAGCTAACTTGTGATCTTTCCATTTTCTTGATGTGTGTTCATAGAGATATAAATTCCCCTCTTAGAACTGATTTCATGGCATCCCAGAGGTTTTCAATTTCATTTGTTTTTAGGATTCTTTTAATTTCTGTTTTGATTTCTGTGTTGTCCCAGGAATTATTCAGCAACATGCTATTTGGCGTCCATGTCTTTTTTGGGAGAATTTTGTTGGTGTTAATATTTATTTTTATTCCACTGTGGTCTGAGAAGGTGCATGGCAGTATTTCAATCATATGGAATTTGTTTGTGCTTGATTTATGGCCAAGGATGTGATTAATCTTGGAGTATGTTCCATGTGATGATGAGTAGGATATATATTCTGTGGTTGTTTAGTGAGGTGTTCTGTAGGTATCTATTAAGTCCATTTGGTCAAGTGTCAAGTTGAAGTTCCAGATCTCTTTGTTGATTTTTTGTTTCATTGATCTATCTATTGTTCTTAGTGGGGTATTTAAATCTCCAACTACAATAGTTTCAGAGTCAATATCTTTTTTTTAGTTTACTTAGTAGTTGATTTATAAAGGCTATTTCTCCTGTGTTGGGTGCATATATGTTTAGGATGGATTTTTTTTGTTGACAGATTGAAACTTTTATCATTATGTAGTGTCCTTTTGTATCTTTTTAAATTTTTGATAGCTTAAAGATTGTTTTGTCCAATATTAAGATCCTGACTCTTGCCTACTTTTGTTGTCCATTCACCTGGAAATTCATTTTCCATCCTCTAACTTTGAGTCTGTTTGCATCCCTTGTGGTTAGATGAGTGTCCTGGATACAGCAAATTATTGAATCATGATTTTTCATCCCATTTACCACTCTGTTTCTTTTCAGTGGTGCATTTAGTTCATTCATGTTCAGGCTGATTATTGGAATATGATTTTTCATCTCTATCATGAGGTTCTTATGAAGTTATTTTATTTATTTTTTTCTTTTAACTTTTGGGTTGACATATGTGTGTGTTTTCAAGTTTGCAGTCACAATACATTCTCTGTTGATTCTGTGTTCCTGTTCTCTTGGGAAGTGCTTGGTCCTTCTTTTTTTTTTTTTTTGTCTGTGCTTAATACTTTTTTAGTCTCCTGTAGAGTTTGTCTGGAAGCTGCATAATCTCTTAGAAATTGGATGTCTGGGGAGAATTTTAATTCCTCCATCACTGATGAAGATGAGCTTGGCTGGGTAGAAAATTCTTTTTTGAAATTTTTTATCTTTGAGGACTTTGAATATTGGACCCCAGTCCCTTTTAGCTTGCAGTGTTTCTGCTGAAAGGTCTGCTGCTATTCATTTTGGTTTTCCCTGGTAGGTAGTCTAACCTTTCTCTCATGCTGCTTTTAGAATTTTTTATTTTGTACCTACTTTGTGTATGTGAGTTGCTATGTGTCTAAGGGTTGGTCTTCTAATTTGATGTCCTTCAGGGGTTTTCTGTATCTCTTGTATTTGGATGGCCACATCTCTGGTGAGATGGGGAAAGTTTTCTTGGATAACCTCCTAGAATACTTGCATCTACGTGTTCTCTCTTTCTCTTTCTTCTTCTGGGATACCAATCAGGCGTAGATATCTTGATATAACCACACATTTCTCGGAGGCTTTGTTCTTTCGTTCTGAATTTTCTTTCTATGTTTTTTACAGATCAGGCTAATTCCATGTTTTGGTCTTCAAGTTCTGAGATTCTTTCTTTTGCTTAATTCAACTTTCTATGGTTGTCATTTTGTAATTTATTTCCTGGATGGATTTTTTTATAGCCAAAAATCTGTTACAAGTTCTTTCAGTGTTGTATCTTGTCTTTCTTTAGTTTGATTCGCTCTTTCCATCCATTTCTTAATCCCTGCTTTATTCTGGGGTCAGTCTTTGGTGACTTTCCTTGTTTGGGCTGTGAGATCCAGTTTTTCAGGAGTTTTATCTTTGTTACAATGGGAATTACCTGTGTTCTACCATTGATTTTTTTTCTCATTTGTGACCAATCTCTTTCTTTTCTCTTTAGTTCTGTTATTCAGTGACAGTGGGAGAGGTTTTCACTTCTGATGTTTGCTCAGCCCTCTATTCTTCCTTGATCAGGGCTCTAAATTTGTTCTATTTTGAAACAGGGCTGTTGGTGGGAAGCTTTGCCGTCTCTCGCAGTTTTGAGAGTTGAATAAGGTGGAAGATGGGGAGCTAGGATTCAGAAACTACTTGCAAATTACAATGAGGTTCCCTGAGACCCACTCCCCGCTACTGCTCTATACGATGACGCAATTGTTACCTGTGTGTATCCCCTAAGTCCAAGATGCAATAACAGCAATGAGAAGAACAGAGAAAAGTAGAATGAAATAAGATGGACAAAAATACAAAAAAAAAAAAAAATCCAAAACGTGGAAGAACAAAAGCAGAAAGCAAAGCAAAATCAATTACACACACACACACACACACACACACACACACACACAAACTGGAAAAAAAAAACAAAAAAAACAGACAAAAAACAGGAAAACTGAACATACATATACACACTCACACTCTCAATGCAAAATGGAAGGAGAGGGAAAAAAGAGAAAAAAAGGAATTTAAATCAAATCCTCACACATTCATTCACACACACATTAAACTAAAAAAAGAGAACAAAAGAAAACTGAAAAATGAACACTCAATCATTCCCATACGCATAAACAGAAAACACAAAATTAAAGAAAAAAGAAATAAAAAAAGTAGAAGAAGGAAAAAAAAATAAGAAGTCAAGATGGGGAGGAATGCAGATAGAACTCCCACATATGCATTCATGCACAAAGGAAAATAAAAAAAATATTTAAAACAACAGCAACAAACCAGAAAAAAAAACTCCAAAAATGCCACAAAAACCTGCCCTCTTCTGGCAGGTTCTGTAATTGTTCCTTTCAGCTGCTCACAGGTAGGCCCCTCTGCTGTCTCCTGCAGAGCTGCAGCCTTCATCACAATCTCCCCAGTGGATGGCCTGGGAAAGTGAAAGAGGTGGTGGGGGTGAATAGAGCTTCAGTCTCTCCTCCCACTCTCATATGGTTGGGGGATCCCCCCTGGTGGTATGTTGCAGGATTGTCTCTTGCCCGGGTACTGGTGGGGGGGTGACCCAGTCAGGCTTATTCTGGAGTAGAGTCTACCTACTATGGTTGACTTCCAGGTTACACCTGGGTTCATTCCTCTCAGTTGTGCCCCAGCCATGTGGGTCTGACTTTCAGAGGATTGCTGGGGAGGTGGGGGTTGAGCTCCAGACTCACTGCTGTTATTTTCTGAGGTCTTTCTCATCCTTTTCTGGTCACACCCTTTGTTCTGTGGCTGAATCTGGGTAGGTGGTTGAATGCCTGAGACTCAGCACTTGTCTTGTCCCTCCAGAGTTTTTGCTTTCAGGATATTCTGGGTCATGATCAACCTCTGAGTAGTTAATATGCCAATCACAGCGATTAGGTTTGTTGCTTTATGGTAAGCAAATCGGAGCACTTTCTTGCCCAGTTTTCAAGATGGTGACAGAGTGCCTCTTTCATCTTCTCCAGTGGGGCCCTGCCTCTGGGCTCCTTTGCTGTATTTGCTCTGCAGCCCTTGCTACCAGAATGTGACCAGGCACTACGGTGGTGAGGCAGAGTCTGAAGCTGTCAGTCCTGGCAGATTCTTCCCAGGAAGGGTTTTGTTGAATAAACAAAAAAGATGTTTGGCTTCTGTGCTCTGTGAAGTGCTAGAATTCAAGCAGAGCAGTTGCAGCACCAACCACTTCACCAGGACAGCCCTGACTACTTGTTCCCAAGTCTCCGCTCAGTAAGCCACTCACACACCCACTTACTCACAGACACATATGCAATATTTTCCTTACACTCACTCATTCACACTAGGACTCACATAGTCTGACTGGCTCCACTGCCATCTTCCCAGAAGTCCCTCTACTATTTGTTAGTATCCATCTTTTTTCCCACTGAATCAAACTACTAGTTTTGCTATATATAGTGTTCTTAAATAATAATAGTATACATTTCCATACACTCCATCTTGTTCCCCTGCTCTGTTTTTGTCTTCATTGCAAAAAAAAAGCAAAAAAACAAAACAAAACACATAATCTAATAGGTGTCTAATATTTATTACCATTTCCATTAAGATTTAGTCAATCATTAAAGAAACAGGGAAGTTCCTCAAGCTCAAGGAGAAGAAAGATCTTGTCCAAATACAGAACAAGATTATATAAACTGATAATAGTAATCTTTGTTAGACAAGTAGTGTAGTGGTGGCTATAAAACCTGGGTCTGGTCAAACAGCATAAATAGAGGTCTCCTCTATGGCACTTACGGCAAAAAAATTTTTTTTTTCCTTATTGAAAGAAATAGACTCAACTGGCTGGATACTTTTGGATATTTGCCTCTCTATAAAGCAATGCCAAATTGACTTGAAATCATTGATGTTAGATAATGTCTTGATACTTGTAATGACAAGTTTTTCCTCATGGTTCTTTTTTAACCATAGTTTTTAATGTCTATTTTATAACAGTGATTCTACTGTATTAAAAATAATCATAGCCGGGCTCGGTGGCTCAGCCTGTAATCCCGCGCCTTTGGGAGGCTGAGGTGAGAGGATTGCCTGAGCCCGCGGGTTCGAGACCCGCCTGGGCAAGCAAGACCTCATCTCTACAATAAATCAAAAAATTAACCGGGCGTGGTAGCGCGCGCCTGTAATTCCAGCTACTTGGAAGGCTGAGGCGGAAGGATCGCCGGAGCCCAGCAGGTCGAGGCTGCGGTGGCCGGGAGCGGCCACTGCACTCCAGTCTGGGCGACAGAGTGAGACTCCAATTCAAAAAAAAAAAAAATAGATAAAAAAAAAAAAATAAATAAATAAATAAATAAAAATGATCTAAACACTCCCATTAAGGTAGACATCATCAGTGTGGATAAAAGGAGCAAGACACAACTAAATGACATTTAAAATAAATGTATTTAAATATAAAGATGCAAATCTAAAAGTAAAAGAATGGGGAAAGTTATACTATGCTACTATTAGCCAAAAATAAAATAATAAAAAAGCTGGAATGGCTATATGAAATGTTAGATAAAGTAGATTTTAGAGCAGATAAAGAAGTCACTTATGAAAATCATTTACAACCCTAAATGTTTATGCACCTTATAACAAAATTTAAATACATGAAACAAAAACAGAATTTCAAGAATGTAAAATACATTATTTACAATAATCGGAAATCTCAGCAAATCAATTATTGAAAAAATAAACAAAATTACTAAGGATACAGAACAGTTGAACAACCCAACCAACTTGACCTAATTGACATTTATAAAACATTCTACTTATTTTTTTTAAGGGCACATGGAGACTCTCAAGATGGAAACTATTCTGGGTCATATAACAAGTTTTATTAAATTTAGAAGGTTTCAAAGCATACAAAATGTTTTCTGATTACAAAATATTGAATTTGAAATCAATAACAGGCAAATATCTGAAAAACGAAGTAACACACTCCTAGGTAATCTGTGGGTCAAAAAAGAAATCAAAAAGGGAAATCAGAAAGTATTTTGAATTGAATGAAAATTTTAAAATAACATACCAAAATTTGTGGGAGGCCATTAAACCAATACTTGAAGAGAAATATATAGCACTAAGTGCCTATATTTGAAAACAAGATAAAAACAAAAAGAAAAGAAGAAGGGTCTTAAATTAATGATCTTAGCTTCCACCTCAAGAAACTAGAAAGATAAACACAAATTAAACACAAAGTAAGCAGAAGAAACGGTATGATAAATATCAGAATGGAAATTTATAAAATAGAAAACAGAAAAATAATAGAAAAAATTAAATTATATCGGCTAAAATGACCAATATTTAGAATGAGGGATGTGAGATCACTTCAGAGTCTACAGTATTAACAATATTAAAAGGATAATAAACAAATAAATATTATAACTAACTTTATGCCAATAAATCTGGCAACTTAGATGAAATGGACAAATTCCTTAAAGAGGAAAGAAGAAATATATAAATGTAATAGCCCTAAATATAGAAAGATATTAAATTTGTAATGAAAAACATCTCCACAAAGAAAACTCCCAGATCAGATGGTTCATTGGTTATTCTGTTGCACATATAAGAAAGAAATAGTACCAATTCTACACAAACTCTTTCAGAAAACCTAAAAGCTTGTAATACTTTGTAAACATGAAGCCAGACTTACCCTGAAACCAAAACTAGAGGGAAAGTGGGAAGAGGAAAGGAGGGAGCAAGAGCAAGAAGGAGGGAAAAAGGAGAGAAGGAAGAAGGGAGGGAGGGAGAAAGTAGAGAGAGGAGAGACACACACAGAGAGATAAGGCTGTAGTGTTTGTTTCTCTGATTCCAGGTGTCTCTGAAGCCTAGTTGCACTGTTGCCTTTGCCTTGCTGTGACTACCCCATTTTCTTTCCAATGAATCCCTATTTAATCTAAGTTGGTTTGCATTTGGTTTTGGTAACTTGCTGCCAACATAATCCTCATAATATAGCTTTTGTTACAATTCTACCATTACAGTCTTGTAATCATGCTTCCTGTCTCTGTTGAGATTAACCCTGACCCTGTAGGTAGAGGTCTCAGAGGACTTAGCTATGAGAAGCTAGAGACAATGGAGCTAGGGAAATGAGACTAGAACCAAGAGGGGACATAGAGTTAAATTTCTACTGCTCGGATGGTGGCTACAGTCCCAAGGGTCTGACGTCAGGAGCGAAGTCATTCAGTATCACATCCAGGTGGCTCCTCATCCTTTAGCTGTGTGGTTCATTGGAAGAGTAATAATTTGGGGCCAGTGCTCAGCCAGAGTTCAGGAGTCAGCTCTGCTACCTGCCAATGGTGTCATCTGGGGAGACGTACGTGGTGTTCCTGAACCTCAGGGGTCCCCTATGAAATAGCAGTAATCACTCCCTCAATAAAAACCTTAAAGCTACTTCTACACCACATTTGCTCTTGATCTGAGTTTATGAAAATCCACGAGATCTTTCTATGATTTCTTATACAGCCCTTTCTTCCCTTTCTCTGCAGTACTGTTGGGTTCTTAGACTTGGACCCTTGGGCATTTGTTGAAAAATTTGACTCTTCCCAATCCTAGATGCTTACATTCACAGTCCCAGATCCCAAGCCCCAAAGCCCTAAACCCAGCCCCCAGTCTTATCCTTATCCAAACCACGAGGGGGGTTGTAGGCAGGAGCAAAACAAACTTTATTTAGGGTTATGGGGCTTTGATAAATAGTACTTATAGAACACCTACCACATAGTAGAGACCCAAGGGATGTTGCTTCCCCTTTCCTGATGAGGGAAGAATCTGGAAGAAATCTGAGTGAGCCAAGTTGCCTATCATGCTAAGCTTCCAGCTCTACCTTGCAAATTCAGATGTGGTTTGCCCATTGCCACTTCTCAAATGTCGTGCTTGGATGGGTGACATTGCAAAGTACTGCTTGGGCTCTGCTGTAATGGTGAGGACTATTTTCAGTGAAGAGGAATTTAATCTCATTATCACCAGCCGTCTGGTTAGGGTTGATGGCCCCGTCATAGGATTGCAGACCCTATCAACAAGATAAGGTGCATCATTTCCAGGAGATGTATGATTGCTACTGCAAAATTATTTTTAGGAAGTTGCTTTTTCTGTCCAGAACATTCACCTGAAAATAGCTCTCAGCATTGTGGAGGCAGCACCTTGCAGAGTACTGAACTGAAAGCTCCAAGCCTAAGGATTCATGGAGCAGATTTTACTTTTTCTGGATTTTGTAATGATACAAGACATGTTTATAACAAATAGAAGCTAGAAGAAGCTTGAGAATATGATCCCCCAATTCAATTCATTCCTTACCTTTTATCCAGGAAGAATCTAATTATCATGCTCCTAGAGGCAGGGGAAAACAATTACTATTTATTTCCCCTTCTCAGATAATAGTGAATTGTTTCATTATATTCCTATTCACAAGTTGTTTCATTTTTCTTTCTTACTAATAGAGTCCTAATTTTGTTCGGGCAGCCAGTCTTGGCAATCCCATTCCCTTTTGCTAGTGATTGGTCTGGGGATGGGCATGAGAGACAAGATTGGCAAAGGAAATGGAAGGGGAAGCTTCCAGGCATTTCTTGGGGGATACTAAAAGCAAGCATTACAAGCAGGAAGCCCTCTCCCACCACCTCTTCTCTCCCATCTTTGAAACAGCACATGAGGATATGACAACAGGAGTTGCAGCAGCCGTCTGACCATAAGACTCGTAAGACCCAGCCTGTGGAAATAAAGCCAGCATACTGAAGAGGCAGGGTGGACGTTTGGGTCCTTCTTCACATGGTGGAACTTCTAGGTCAAAACTTGGACTACTTACCTCTGGACTTCTTTATAATTAAAGAACACAATCCTGTGGCTTATACTACTGAATACTGGCTTTATGTTGTTTGTAGCAAAAAACAATTCTAAGGCACACACAGCCACAGATTTTCCCCCAATATCTGTGCTTTCCATCTTCTTTAGTGAATAGAACACCCCTTTCCTCCATTTTCATCCGAGCATTTCACCACTTAGATATATGCTTTATTTCCCAGACTCCCCTACAACTAAATGTATCCATGTGATCAATGAGATATTAGCAGATGTGTCAGATGGCAGCTGCTGGGAACCATCCTTTAAAAAATTGGTGCATACACTCTGCCTCTTATCTCCATTCCTTTCTTTATCCAACTACCTAGAATGAGAATGCGGTGACTGGAACTTCAACCACCAGATGAACTGTGAAGATGAAAGTCTCATTCTAGGGAGAAAAAGTGGCAAATTGAGAGAACCTGGATCACTGAACCAGTCTTGGCAATCCCATTCCTTTAGCAAAGAGCACCTAGATTGCCCGCCTCCAGACCTTTACATGGCAGGCAAATAAGCTTCTACCATGTTTAAGCCATGATTGTTTGGGTACTCTGTTAATGTAACTGAAATTAATCCCAACTGATGCACTGAATGAGACCCCCTGGGGTCTACATAGCAGCTCTCTATTTTCAGGAAGAAAATGGAGTGGACAGTGAGAAGAGGAGCAAATTTCGAAAACTGTCCTCCAATTCCAAAAATGATTTTTTGACCAAACCAACATCACCAGCAAGAATCAGTGCTGTAGGAAGGGCAATAAGGATGCATGATGAAGAGAAACTCAAAGAGAAACCTAAGGGGAATTTTTGGCTGAAAAGAGAGGCTAGAGAAGAGAAGCCAGTGAAAAAAGGGAAACATCAGGAAGAAGCAAAAGCAGTGTGCTAAAAACAGAAAGCTCAGTGTTTTCTCTCTTGTCTCTTTTTTTAAAAGCTCTGAGTTTTGAGTTGTGAGCATGAGTCAGGGGGCGTCCAGGCACCTGGGAATCCAGGAGATACCAAGGTAACCCCATACATTGTGCCCAGGAAATGTAGAAATGACTGACTACAAGTTCAGAGGGCATCTGCCAAGGGGGAAAATCATAAGAAAAACACACAATTTCAGCCAAGCATGTGAATGGGGGCATCTCTGATTTGGGAAGAGTTTGTTGAAAGGGATGTCAGTGTCCACATATGATTACTAATTTCACGTCCAGTATAAGGAGGTAGGTGTGCTTCCCATTCAACCAATATTTATTGAGCATCAACTACGCACCAGGTATTTATAGAGTATGTTTTAGATTAGGGATCAGCAAACTTTTTCTGCAAAGGGTGAGATTAAATACTTAATGCCTTGTAAATACGTAAGGCTATCGCACCTACTTAACGCTGCTGTTATAGCAAGAAAGCGGTCGTAGATAATATGAAAAAAAATGGATGTGACTCTGTCTCCATAAAACTTTGTGAAAACACGTGGTGGACTAGATTTGGCCTGTGGTCCAGCAGTAGTTTGTCAATCCTGTTTTAGATGCCAAGCACTGTGTTAGATACTCTAAAAATAGTTAATTTATCAAGCATTTACAGTGTGCCTAACATTGTCCTAGATGTTTCAAAATATTGTCTCTTATTATTCTAATAAGAATCCTATGCTTTGTTGTTAAGAACACTGACATTTGGAGATAATACATAACACAGCCTGAGGCTCACAGCTAGTAACAGTGCTGGGATGTGGACCCAAACCCATGCTCTATAATCTGTGCCTATATACATATATAACTTCCTCATATTATTTTCTGTTAATGAAATTTCTCTTCTCCTAACTGTGTGTGTCTGCCTGTGAAACTGTCAGCAGGCGCACCTGACCACATTTCAGACATTCCCCAAGGACCAGAAGGGAGGAACATGCCAGCAAAGCTCATGGAACGAGGCGCTAACACAAACATTGTCTCATTTAACACATTTCCTGCAGACAGAAAAGTCAGCTTCAAATTGTGGGTGGGAAAGGAAGGGAGAGACAATTGGAGGAAAAAAGAGAGGCACGAGGCTCTGAGGAATTCCACAGCAGAATAGCCTAATTATAGTGTCTCCTCTCCCCGGCCTGAGAACCCAGTGGGCAGGAAGTTAAAAATACCAAGCCAGTTAACAAGGACCTACCATGTGCTGACCCTTGTGTTAAGGGCTTTCTTTCTGTGATTATTTAATTCTCACAAAATCTCCGTGACGTTAGTACCGGGACCCCTTTTCTTTGTGGTACCAGAGGCTCAGAGAAGCCACTGAGTCAGTGAGGGACAAAGCTGAGAATTAAATGGACAACTATTCCAAATCCCAAACCTTCTCCCTTGTCCCATGGCTCTCCAGAGCCACTCTTGAGGTAGAAGAGCAACAGGACTTGGCTGCGAGTGGTTTATCCAACAGGCTACTCCCCACTGATCACAGTGTGTGTGTGCGCACGCGCGTGTGTGTGTGTACAAGTCCTGATTGTTGCTGTTCCTTTCTCTTTGGGCAGAGGAGCAAAATAAGCAGGAATGAAGGGAGTATGGCTTTGGAAGGAGGGAGTTGCATCAAATCCCAGCATTTCACAAATAACCATATGAAGGTGTTTCAGCAGCCAGGGTCTCAGTCCCTCTTCTGCAAAAATGGGAATGATAAAGTTCCATCTCACAAGGTTGTTGCAGTGTTTGGCTCATTCATGGGGCTCAATAGTTGTTGGCTGAATCATAAAGAATATTGACTAGCAGTGAGCATTTGGGAAGCAGTGTGGCCTATTGGTTGAAGCAGGAGTCTCATAGCAGCAAACTGGTGTCCTGGCTCTGCCAGTGACCAACATCTGGCCTAGGGAAAGGTCCCTTAATTCACCAAAGCTTGATTTTCTTCTCTGTTAAATGGAACAAATACTAGAAACTGGATCACCGGGTTCCACAGAGGATTAAATGAGCAGATCTAGATAAAGGAGACTGCACCCAACAATGTGCAAAAGCTCCATAAATGTAGCTATTATTATGTTATGATTATGTTTATTATATAGGGGCTCATATGTTGAAATAATAAGGGAAAGAAGGAGGAACTGAAGGGAAGGACTGTGGCTTATGGCCCAAGGGAGGGATTTCCTTGCTTCTCTCTGAGTGCCTGATAGCATACCCACCCTTAGGTACTATTAAATTGCATGGACCACTCAGAGTCAATGGTGAACTGAGGAGAATCAGGACTGCGTGAGGAGTGAGGCTAGAGGTTCTCTTAAAATAGCAGATTGGTTTTCTCTGTCCTAAGATGTATTTATTTATTTTGAATGTATGCATTTATTTTTTCAGTAACTATTTATTGACCACTTATCATACAACAGGCACTGTGCTAGACTCTCATAGTCCCTCTCCCCATGAAGCTTAGAGTCTAGTGGGAGGGCCAAACATCGGAGAAGAAAACCAAATAAGTATATAATGATATATCATCATATTTGTAAGGAAAGAAAATGATTGGGTTCTCTGACAGAGGATAACAGGAAGGATCATCTCTTGATTGGGTGGTCAGCGAGGAGATGGTACTTACGCTGAGACTGGAGGAAGAAGGAAACAGTCCAACAAAAGGCAAGCAAGAGGGAAGTATTCCAGGCAGCAGGGACAACAGTGTGAAAACCCTAACGTGAGAAAGGATTTGGTGCTGCAGAGGAACTGAAGGGACTGGGATGTTGTAAGCAGGGAAAGAGGGGCTTGTGACGAGGTCGTTGACAGCTGGGGCCAGAACCTGCAGGGCCTTGCTGGCTCTGTCAGAATTTAAATTGTGTTCCTGAAGTCATTGGAAGGTTTTGAGCCAAAGGATGACAATCTGCTCTGTGCTTCGGCTAGGTTATACTGGCTGCCCTGTGAGAGTAGAATAGAAGTGGGAAGACCATGAAGGATGTAATTTCACTGATCTGGCAGGAGGCGGCAGGGACTAGGACTAGAGACAAGGTTTTGGAGGTGGAAAGAAATGGATTTGGGAGCACACAAAGGCATGGGGATGGACTGAATGTAGGAGTGAAAAGGAAAGAAAAACTCAAGGACAAAGCCTAGAGTTTGGCTTGTACAACCTTTGGTGAAAGGAATGGGTTATAGGTTCCATTTTAAACAAATTAAGTTTGAGATTCTACGACACATTCCAAGTATGTGATATAAGCTAATGAGTCTAGTGCTAAGAAGTGAGGTCTGGGCTGAAAATACACCTTTGAGAATTTTCAACATTTGCATAATATTTAAAACCACAGACCAGCTCAATGCCCAGGGCTCCAACTGACACCCCATTCTTATCTTTGGGCTTTTACGCCAACTGGCTTAGAATTTTAATAGAACCCCTGCTGCCATGCTGACTCCAGCATGCTCACACTGTCTCTGCAAGGGCTTACCTCAGCGGGTGGTCCCTGGGGCACACCAGACTGTCTCTTTTCTTTTCTACAACAGTCTTGTGTTGGCACGGGCAGTCCAACATGACTGGCACCAGAGTCCTGCGCTGTGACACCTTTCTTCTTAGAGAGGCCCGAGGCACCGAGCACTCTCAATGAAGACTGCAGAGGCAAAAGGAAGAATTAGGCAAGTGTGTGGGCTGAGGGCCCAGTGCAGCCCATGGAACTTGATATGTGACATTTCCTGATTCCCCTGGCTAGATCCTTGTATCTCAGATCCTAGGCTTCCCTCAGTTCTGGAAGAGCCCAAGTCTCTCACTGAGTTGTCTTTTCCCAATTCTATCATTGCATGCTCCATGACCTTTAACAAACACACAGTTTCTTTTCTTTTCTTTTTTTTCTAATTTCATCTCAACATTCACCTAATCTGTTCACTCTCTTTCTTCTAGAAGTTAAGCAGAGTTATCAGAACCAGGTTCTCTTTCGGATGCAGCTGGTGTTCCTCGAAGGTGTTTATTATCTGCTATGGTCACTGGCTGGCTGGGATTAAGGTATAAAACACCTCTGCTCAGGAGACAGAAGGCAGGTTGAGGGAGGCTGTAGATAACGTGCTGGTGAAAGTTTGCTGTAGGATCCTGGAAACAGCTCTTGGCTTAGGCCTAGACAACCCTAGTTCAATGCCAGGATCCACCTGGTGTTAGCTGTGTGATATAGGGCATGCCACTTAACCTCTCTGTGCCTCAGTTTCTGCATCTGTACATAGTGATAATTTCAGGATTATTGTTAGATTATGAGATAGTGCTTTGTATATAGTGAGTAAAATTACAAACGTATTATGTTATTTTCTGTGCATACCACTTGTTCATTGGTGTAATTAAGAGCTACTTACATTTCTGCTTCTCCCCATTGCTTCAGATTGTAAATATCCAGAGGGCTAAATCAGATAAGCCCACACAGCTGGTAGGGGTTATGAGGAGACATTGGGTTGTGGCAGTTTCTTCTGTCCAGAGTTATCTCATGTCATTGTGCTTTTATGCATTCAAGGAAAAGCAATACATTGTTTTTTCTTTCTTTTTTCATATGGTGACAACCATCTGTGCATATTTTGTGAAACAGGCAAATATTAGGGTTGTTGAGATGTCAGAGTAGCAATAGGGAATGCAAGAAACAGAGAGGGAGGGAAAATTCACAGTTGATGAAGGTCTGAGTGGACACATCTTGTTTTATTTTTCTTTACTTAAACAAATAATTAAGAAAAACAGCCAACTCTTCTCTCTTATCTGCCCTTCCTGCATTCTCCCTTGAGCAGGACTCAGCTGGGAAAGGAAGTGGTTATAACCCCAGGCATGTGCTGCCTGTTCTCCCAACTTGCTACTTGAGAAGGGTTTTCAAGCTGAAGTGAGTATAGCTGCATTCACTTGGTCATGAGTGTCTGGAGTTCACAGGTTTGTCTGCCCCTTTGGCCTGAGAGAGCTGGGCGGAAGCCTCCTCGACATCTGTGTTGACTCTCTCTGTTTCTCTGGTTTTTCTCTGGCCCAGCTTCCCGTTCACCTCTGTCCTCTGCTGTCTGGTAGGCTTGACTCATAGGAAACCACTGCCAAGTCACCTGGTGGTCTGAGTCAGTGACCCTTGGAGCATCTCTTTCTTAAAAAATAATAAAGGCAAAAAAAAGTAAGTGCCTAGTAAGTACTGTATTTTGCAATAGATTTCAGCTACGTAGTGCTTTAAATGGTTAGTTCTGGGAAGTCCCCACTTGTGTCAGAGGACTTATCTTTGGCAACTGTGATATAAGCAAATCATTTTATCTCCTAGCAACAGCCTTTCCTCCTCCCTCCCTCCTTCACTTCCACAAGTATTTGCTGAGAACCTGCTGCATTACAGGCCCTACTTTGGGTCCTGAGCAATGAAGAGCCTCAACAATCTCTTGATGTACATGGAGGAGGGACCAGTAAACAAGTACATCAAATGTGACAAGTTCACAGTAAGGGTTGTCACAAGATGGCACTGAACTCAGCCTCAGGACTGTTCTGGCCACGTGGCTGCATGTGAGCAAGCCAGGGAGGAGAGCAGGAGAGACATTCTAGGCAGGATCAGCCAGACGATTCTCTGCCGCCTTCCTTTGAGGTCAACTGAAATGCTCTCTTAAATGGCAGCTTTCACGGGATGCTTGACGTTGCACAACTCCTCTCAAAAAGATAGGTGAGCTCTACAGGAGGATGTGGACAAAGGGATAGCTCAGGAGGAAGGCAGTTCTTTTCTTAGAACCCCCACACCAGTTGGAAGGGGAGGCTAATAGTAGTAACCTTTCAGGTCAAAGTCCTATGGACTACACTGCAACGACTGGGTGTTGGGGGAGTGGCTCCCATAGGCACAATGAGGAATAGTAGATTCACAAGGAACAAAATGCTGGTGGCTGATGCTTTTGGCAACCTGGAGGCTCTCAGCCCACCTATGATTTCTGTCACAATTCTGCTAGAAAATTCAATGTGGGTTCACATGACAATGTCTGTCTTAAATATGGTAGAAATCTTCCTGCTTTTCTGTCTCAGAGTCATCTATTTTGTTTAGGGTCAAGCAAGTATAACCTGCAAGCATAGAGAGATAACACCCTAGCCACCTTAGGGAGAGTGAAAGTCAGTAGACAAATGTCTGGCCTCCCATCCTTTGGATGCCACATTCTGGAAGACATTCTATTCACCTACCAAAGGTCCCAGCAGAGTTGAGCCCCTGATGCGCATGGCAGCTATCTTAATGATGCACACTCAGAGTGGCTGTTCATTATTCCCCGTCCCACTTTCTCCCTTTCCCTTCACCCCTGCTTCCTGAGATCTCCTCCCAAATAAACCACCTACACCAAGTCATTGTCTCAGGTTCCAATTTTGAGGAAGCCCAAACTAAGGGAAAAATATTATTAATGTTAATATTTAAGGATTTGAAGTGAAAGGCATTTGAAGACCTGCTGTCAGCCTCCTTGGAACACCATCTCTTACCTTTTGGTATTACCATTTATGCCTAAACCAGAGGAAAGGAGAGTTCAAAAATTGGCTTTGAAAGCTCTCTGGCCCACAGGAAATGGCTGTCATCAAGTCAGGCTATACAAAGTGCTTAGTGATACAAAAAGCTCAAAGGGCCTAATGGGGGCATTGGCAGGTGTCTCAATTTAGCAGATGAGAAGGAACTCTAATTTAACCCAGGAGAAAGCTACCAGATAATATTCTTTCCCTAGTCATAATGGTTACATTTAAACAAAAATACACATTACTAAAAGGGTTAATGACTGAGAAAAGATTGGGACAACAAGACTTTATGTGAACCTAAACACTGATAAAAACACATTAAGAAAATAACAAAGAATTTTACACCGCAAAAAACAGAAATAAAAGTTAATACACAGAGGGGCTTCAAGATGTCTAAATAGAGCCATCTGGTACTCACCTCCTTTATAAAGAAGAAAAAAAATAGTGAGTAGATTATCACACCTCAGATAGATGATCTAAAAGACAACATTGAAATTTAACAGAGAAGTAACAGAAAATATCCAGAGCAAGAAAGGAGAAAAAAGCGAGGATTACTTTGGAGAGGTTTTCCAATGCTGAGAAAGGATGAGAAACTCCAGCAGTCCACATACCTACCACAGACTCTTTACAATCCTAGCCATGAAAGATCCCCTTGACCACCTTGACCACCAGGGCCAAAACGTAGCCACTGCACATCTTCATGTGCCCCGAAGACAGACTTCTCCACCCGCAGCCCCTGTCAATGCTGGCTCCCTCTTCTGTGGCTGAAGTATACATGACTGGCAGTCACCCTGCTGCCTCCAGAAAAGAGCTACTGTGCATTTAAAAATGCCCTGAGGACAGGCTACCCTGCCTACAGTCATCACCTGGGGCTTAAATGCATGCTCCCCAACTGTCTACCTACTGCTGCTGTCATTCCAAGCAACTCTGCCCTCCCCAGTAGCAGGGCTGCAGTGCCTTCTACCTGACCATTCTACCAAGGGTCTAGGAATCACTCTATCTCTGCCTACCATGGCCAGTGCCTGCATGCATCATCAGGGGTCCTGAGGACAGGCCTGCTCAACCCGACTCATGTCCTCCCAAGTGGCAGAGCACATCATCTGGGGGCCTAGGGATTGCTTGGCCTCATCTACCACTGTTGGCACATGATCAGTCCTCCCAGGGGCTTGAGGTCAAACCTACCCAACCTGCTGCTGCTACCACCATAGCTGGCATCTACTCATACATATCACCTATGAGCCTGGGCACTGGCCTATTCAGCTTGTGGCAGCCACCACCAACACCAGCCCAGACCACTTGGGAACCAGAGGGTTGTCCTACCACTGCTACTGCCTTTGCCCACACCATTCTTGTTGATCGAGGGCCCAGAGACCTACCCACCTACTGTAACTACCAGCAGCCAAGCAAGCCATCTGGAGATTCAAGAATTAGCCTGCCTGGACCTATTAACACTAGTGCCAGTATACATTGCCCTGGTGCCCAAGGACAGACATGCTGAGCTTGCCACTGCCACCGTTGGGGTCCAAGGACTGACCCACTTGGTGTCCACATTCCTAGCAAAACGTTAGCCACGCTCCACTAATAATTGCACCTTAAGCCACTGAGAAAATCACATATACCACTGATGCTGTTTATAGCCAAAAAAAAAAAAAACCAAAAAATCTTGAAAACTACATTACTTCATGTACCCAGAGTCAAAGCCAAAGTGCTCTACCAAACCAACATTATAGACATGTCATCAGAAAAAAGTCCTCCCCTACAAAAAAAGCAAATTCAAAAAACTGGAAGTGACTATTATACCCAAAACACAGATATCAATGTAAGAACACAAGACACATGAAAAAGCAGGGAACTATAACACCCCAAAAGAACACAATAATTCTCCACCAACATATTCTAATGAAAAAGACATTTAGGAAACCCTGGAAAAGTAATTCAAAATAATATTAAAGAAGCTCTGTGAGATATGAGAGATCCTGACTTGCACCCCACATATTTAAAATAAAAAGAGGGGGAAAAAAAGAGATTTGAGAGAACATAGATAAACTATACCAAAAAGACAGAAAAGCAATTCAGAATATAAGTGGTGATTTGCCAAATGGAAGAAATCATTGACTGAAACACAAAATACACTCTAAAGCTTCAACAATATTCTAGATAAAGTAAGAAAAAAAATTTCAGCACTTGAAGACAAGTTTTTGAAATAACCCAGTGGGCGGGGGTGGGGCGTGGATTAAAAAGAATGAACAAAGCCTTTGTGATATAGGGGGCACCATAAAGCAACAAAATCTAAAAATTTTGGGTGACTTAGAGGCAGAAAGAAAGCAAAAGGGATAGGAAACCTGTTTAACAAGTTTAACAAGTTAATAGCCAAAAACACCTCAAGTCTAGCAAGAGATTTAGACATCTAGATACAGGAAGCTCAGATATCCTTAAATGGATATAATTTTAAAAGGTCTCCTCTATAGCACATTATATTCAACTGTTAAATGTCAAAAACAAGAGATAATTCTAAAAACAGCAAGAGGCTGGGGTCAGGGGCTCATGCCTATAATTCCAGCCCTTTGGGAGGGCAAGTCAGGAGGATTGCTTGAGGCCAGGTGAGACCAGCTGGGGCAACATAATGAGACCTCATCTCTATTCTTAAAAAAAGAAAAAAAGGAAAAAAAGGAAAAAAAAGCATCTAGTCACTTATAAATGACTGGCCGCAAGGTTTCTTAGTAGAAACCTTACAGGCCAGGAAAGAATGAGATGATCTATTCAAAATGCTTAAACAAAAGAAACTGACAGCCAAGGAACTATACCCAGAAAAGTAATCTTTCCCAGACAACAAAAGTTGAGAAAATTCACTACCACTAGATTATCCCTACAAGAAATGCTTAAGGGAGTCCTACATATGAAAATGAAAGGACAATATCTACCACCATGAAAACACACAAAAGTAACCCTCTTATAGAGCAAACTCACAAATAAGAAAGAGAAAGAACTCAAATGTTACCACTACAGAAAACCACCAGACCACAATGATAAACAAGAAAAGAAAAATAAAAGAACAAAGGATATACAAAACAACAAGAAATCAATTAATAAAATGGCAGAAATAAACCCTTGCATATCAATAATACACTTGAATGCAAATTAATTAAACTTTCTTCTTAAAGGAAATAGACTGAATGAATGAATTTTAAAAATGATCCAATTATATGCTGCCTACAAGAAACTCATCTTACTTGTAAAGACATTTGTATAGACTGAAATTGATAGAAAAAGACATTCCATACAAATGGAAAGCAAAAACAAGCAGAAATAGCTGTACTTACAGCAGATAAAACAGTCTTTAAGTCAAAAACAGTAAAAAGAGACAATAAGGTTATTATATATTTCATATTATAAGATGTGGATATAGAATATATGTTATATTATATATTCCCTAATATGAGGGGGACCTCAAAAAACCCGATATTATTTTTTGAAGGGTGGTCCCCTTGTAGACCCCTTGTAGTACAGGCTTCCAACACTAGGTAAGTGTTCACTAGGAAAATGTTCCCTTGGCATCAGTGTACCAGCTAGTGTTGTTGTAAGAGGCTGTGCTCGGCTTCAGTGAAATTTTTTTTTTTAGATTCTTTCAGTGTGTTTGCCTATTTTATTATGGAGATTTACATGAACAACCTACCCACACCACGCTGAGTGTTTAGCAGTTTTTGACCAAAAAAGGCATGACTGTCATGCCCCACCCTCATTATTCACCCAATCTCACCCTGAGAGACTTTTCTGTCTATTTCCCTGGATGAAAAAAGTCCTCAAAGGGAAATGTTTGGAAAAGGTAGAAGAAAAAATAGCAGAAGTATTAAAAGACATTACAAGGTATTACTTTAATACATTAAACGTATTACAAGGTCAAAACTGTTTTGAACAGTGGAAAACATCTTAATAGGTATATCACATCAAATGTAGAATAATTTAAAGGTGACTCAAGTTTAAGTATGTAAGAATAAAAACACAATTTTTAATAAATAAATTCCATTTTGGGGGGCCCCCATATATTATATAATATATATTTATTAGTATATTGTTATATCTAAATATGTAAAATATAATATTATTAATCTATAATAATATATCATTCTATAAAATATATTATATAAAACATATATTATGATATATGATATAATAATATTCCCTATCATATAATGATAAAGGGATCAACTCAGCAAGATAATATAGCAATTCTAAACATATATGCATCCAACAATGGTGCATGCAGATGTATAAGCAAATATTATTAGATCTAAAGGGAGAGACAGTCTCTAATACAACAATAGTTGGAAATTTCAACACCATACTCAGCATTAGACAGATTAGTTAGACAGAAAATTAACAAAGAAACATTGGATCTAAATTGCACTTAATATCAAATGAACACCTAACAGACATTTACAGAATATTTATCTAATAGCTACTGAATACACACTTTTCTCATCAGCACATGAAATATTCTTCAGGATAGACCCTCTGTTAGGTCACAAAACAAGTCTCAACAAATTTAAAAAATTAAAAATCATATAAAACATTTTCTCAGACCACACTGGAATACAACTAGAAAGCAATAAAAAGAGGAACTTTGGAAACTGTACAAATATGTGAACATTAAACAATCTGCTCCTGAATGACCATTGGATCAAATAAGAAATTAAGAAGGAAATTTTTAAAAATTGTTGAAACAAATGAAATTTAAACACAACATACCAAAATCTATGGGATACAGCAAAAACAGTGCTAAGATGGAAGTGTATAGCAATAAACACTGCCATTGAAAAGTGGATAAGTAAAAACCAAATAATCTAATAATGCACCTTAAGGAACTACAAAAGCAAGAACAAACCAAGTCCAAAATTAGTAGAAGGAAAGAAATAACAAAGTTCACAGCAGAACTAAACAAAATACAGGCTAAAAAAGCAATACAAAGAAAATGAAAAGTTGATTTTTTGAAAAGATAAACAAAATGGATAAATCACTAGCTAGACTAATGGAAAAAAAAAAGATGGATAAAGAGAAGACCCAAATAGACAAAATCAAAAAAGAAAAGGGAGACATTACAGTTGATACTACGGAGATACAAAACTTCAAAGAGACTATTATGACTATACACCAACAAACTAGAAAACTTATTGGAAACGCACAAATTTCTGGACACATACAACCTACCAGGATTGAATCAGGAAGAAACAGAAAACCTTAGCAGACCAATAACCAATAAGTAATTGGATTGAATCAGTAATAAAAAGTCTCTCAACAAAGAAAAGTCTAGGACAGGATGGCTTCGCTGTTAAATTCTACTAAACTTATGAAGAATAACTAACGCCAGTTCTCTTCAAACTATTCAAAAAAACTGAAGAGGAATAAAGACTCTCTAATTAATTCTACAAGACCAGCATTACTCTCATGCCAAAACCAGATAAGTATGCAATCAAAAAAGAAAACTACAGGCCAAAATCCCCATGAACATAGATGCCAAAATTCTCAACAAAATACAAGCAAACTAAATCCAATAGCACATCAAAAAGATAATACAGCATGATCAAGTGGGATTTATCCCAGGGATGCGAGGATTGTTCAACATATGAAAATTAATGAATATAATATGTAACATCCCTTCATGAAAAACTCTCAACAAACCAAACATAGAAGAAACATATCTCAAAATAATAATAATCATATGTGACAAACCTGCAGCTAACATCATACTGACTTGGGAAAGCTGAAAGCCTTTCTTCTAAGAACTGGAATAACAAAAGGATGCCTGCTTTTACCACTCCTACTCAACATGGTACTGTAAGTCCTAGCCAGAGCAATCAGGCAAGGGGAAAAAAATAGAAGACATATACTGTGCAAAATAAAAAGTCTAATTGCTCTTCTTTGCAGATGACATATCTTATATCTAGGAAAAAAACCTAAAGACTCCACCAAAAAACTCTTAGAGCTGATAAATGAACTTAATAAAGTTGCATAGTACAGAATCAACATACAAAAATTGGTAGTGTTTCTATACACCAATAATAAACTAGTTGAGAATGAAATCAAGAAAGCAATCTCAAGAGCTCCCCTCCCAAAAAAGTATAAAAACTTAAGAATAATTTAACCAAGGTAGTGAAGAAACTCTACAAAGAAAACTACAAAACACTAAAGAAAGAAATTAATTAAACAAATGGAAACACATCCCATACTCATGGATAAGAAAATTAATTGTGTTAAAATACCCTTAACGGGCAAAGCAATCTTTGGATTCAATGTAATCCCTATCAAAATACCAAAGACATTCTTCACAGAAATAGAAAAAAACAATTGTAAAATTTATATGGAAACTAAAAAGAGCTAGAATAGCCAAAGCTATCCTGAACAAAAAGTACACAGCTAGAGAGGTATCATAGTACCTGACTTCAAAATATGTTACAAAGCTCTAGGAACCAAAATAGCATGATATTAAAAGAAAAACAAACACATAAACCAATCGAACAGGATAGAGAACCTACAAATAATTCCATGTATTTACATCCAACTGATTGTTAACAAAGGTGCCAAGAATATACATTTAAGAAAGGACACTCCCTTCAATAAATGGCACTGGGAAAATTGAATACCCACATGCAGAAGAAGGAAACTGGATCCCTATCTCTCACCATATATAAAAGTCAATTAAATATGAATTAGAGACATAAACATAAGACACAAAAGTATAAATGGTAAGAAAACATCAGAAAAACACTTCAGGACATTGGTTTAGGCAAAGTTTTTATGACCTTAAAAAAAAAAGCAAGATGACAAATGGGACTATATTAAAGTGAAAACTTCTGCACAGCAAAGGAAACAACAGAGTGAAGAGACAACTTATTTAATGGAAGAACATACTGCAAACTATTCATCTGACAGTGGACTAATATCCAGAATATAAAAGAAACTCAAACAACAGGAAAAAAAAGACATTTTCCAAAGAAAATATACAAATGGCCAACAGGTATATGAAAAAATGCTCAACATCACTAATCAATAGGAAAATGCATTTCAAAATCACAGTGAGATATCATCTTACCTAAGTTAGAATGGCTATTTTTTTTTTTTTTGAGTTGGAGTCTCACTCTGTCATCCAGACAGGAGTGCAGTGGCACGCTCCTGGCCACCGCAGCCTCGACCTGCTGGACTCTGGTGATCCTTCCGCCTCAGCCTTCCAAGTAGCTGGAACTATAGGCACACACTACCACGCCCGGCTAATTTTTTGATTTATTGTAGAGATGAGGTCTCACCAAGTTGCCCAGGCTGGTCTAGAACCCCCGGGCTCAGGCAATCCTCTCACCTCGGCCTCCCAAAGTGCTGGGCTGACAGGCTGAGCCCCGGAGCCCGGGCGGTGGAGCTATTTCTAAGGGGGTGCCGGGTGACCCCACTCCACCCCTACCCCACAGTTGACCCTGCATTCGCCCACAGGATTGCAGGCATCCAGTGCCCAGGAGCCAGCCCGATGAGACAGGAAGCGGTCAGGGCTTGGTCTGGGCCCAGCTGTGTCCCCTGCTAGCTGTCTGGTCTTGGAGAGTGGGGCTGGCACAGGGGAGGACCCGCGTCCTCCTTGTCTTCCAACTCTCACAGGGGCGCCTCTGGCCCGGGCGCTCACTGGAGACAGGCAGGGGTTGAGAAGCTTCTAGGCCACAGAACCCGCCTGTGGGGGAGGGGTGGGTGTGGGATGGGGCTGGTGAGAGGAGGGGGCGCTGGGGAGAGGAGGGGAACCCGGACGCGGCCTGGGAGCAGGGCGGAGGCACTGACAGCAGGGCTGGGGTGGGCAGGGTGGCCTCAGCAGAGTGGCCAGCCTGTGCCAAGGCACTCTGAGTGTCAGCGTCTGCCTTGCATGGCTTTGTCCTCTCAGCAACCCAGCTTACAGATGTGAAAAGTGAGATTCGGGGCCTCCAATGACCCAGCCCCACATGGGCTCCCACGGCACTTTGTAAAGCCATCAGCATTCTCCCCTGCAGGCTTCCCTCAGCAGCTCCTGCCCTGTCTCCTGGATCACCAAGCCCGGAATGCTCCAGGGAGGCTTTTCCCACCTCAGGGCCTTGGCAGTCTGTTCCTTCCACCCTGCGCCCTTCCTCCATGACCCCGACCCACCCACTTGTCCCTCAAGGCTCTTGGAGACCCTTGCTGATCACGCCTTGCTCTCTAGGACAAGCACTGACCCTGAGGGACACCGTGGAGCGGCTCAGGCCACACCAGAGCCCCGACCAGCTGCCCGGCGGCGCCCCTTCCAGGCAGAGGCCAGGACTGTAACTTTGGAGACAAGACAGTGTTTGTAACAATAACCACTCACCACTGCGGACAATCCCCCACCCCAAACCCCTTGCCAGACAGGACGCTTCTTCCAGCGCGGTTTCCATGGAGAGCCGGCGGTGCAGCCCAGCATGGCCCGGGGGCCTCCAGCCTGGACACCGGCAGCTTCCGGAGTGTTTGGAGGCAGACGTGACGCACCAGGCCCCTTTGCCCAGAACCGGCTGTGCTGAGGGCCATCTGAGCACCCTGGGCGCGTCACTGCCCTCCCTTTCCTCCCCTTCTCCGTTGGGTCCCCTTGGACTGTGAAGGGGCCAGAGGAGGGCCCGGCTCATCCTTGCAGGACCAAGGGAGGGAAGTCCAGTCTTCAGAAGCCAGGTGGGGCCCTTTTTCTGCAGCCACATCCAGGCCAGGGCAGTCCCCAGGCCTTCTTGTCCCCACCTGCTGGGCTTTCTTCAAGCAGTAGTACGAGGTCTCCTCAGCCTGTCTGCCTGGCGAGGCCCTGGGTTCAAGGCGTCAGGGGTGAGGGACAGGGTCCTTCTTCCTTCCCTTAACACCCTACACACTCCATCCACGCCGCCAGCCGGAGGGTGTCCACCAAGGCCAGAACCACGGTATTAGGGAAGGTTTGGAAGCCCTCTCTCCACCCCCCACCGTGACCTTGGGCACACCCTGGCTTGGAGCCGGGGGCAGAGGTGGCCACAGGGGGGCCCGGAGCGTGGGCTCCCGGCATGTTTTGACTGACGTCAGTAATATTGTGTCCCCTAGGTTGATCAGATGTCCTGAAACTGGGTCCCCCTACCCCCACCCCGCAGGTGTCCCTGGGCTGGCCCTGATGGCCACACCCCGTGGGCGTGCACATACACACACTCAGAGGGACCACGTGTGCACACACAGCCATGTGGACGGCGGCGTTCGCAGTGAGCCACACTCAGGCTGCACAGTCAGGCTTGGGTTCCAGGATTGAGCCCCAGGCCTGGCAGGGCCCTGCTGGAGACACCGCAGGTATTCCCATTATCTGGACGTGTGCGTGCACGGCTGAGTGTCCCCGGGGACAACTCCCCAGTCCTACAGGCACCTGTGCAGAGCTGCTCATGCCCGTTTCTTAGCTGGGCAGTGAGGAAGGTCTAACTGTCTTCCAGGCTTCTGTCAAACCTGCTAAGTTATTTCCAGCTCCCACCTCTCCCTGGGATCTCCCGCTGCCTTGTGTCTGGGTCAGCGCCATGTAGCCCTGCCCACCCTGCCCGCCTGTGGCTCAGGGAGAAGCCTAATGCCTCGTCCTGCCTTCCGCACACACACAGGACAGAACAAGTGTGCAGCGCAGGGGAACAGCCCCGGCACCATTGTGCATGCTGCCAGGGGCCGGTGGTGGCACTGATGTGCTCGCCGAGCGTGGCCCCTCTGGGGTGGCTTGTGAATCCCGCCAGCTC
>CAUYQG010116709.1:0-17290 GCA_963574415.1 Tarsius wallacei | reverse complement strand
TCACCGGAGACCAGCAGGTCGAGGCTGCGGTGGCCAGAAGTGGCCACTGCACTCCAGTCTGGGCGATGGAGTGAGATGCCAACTCAAAAAAAAAAAAAAAAAAAAAAAATTTTTTTGAGTGGCTCTGGCTGGAGTGTAGTGGCATGCTCACGGCTACTGCAGCCTCAACCTGCTGGGCTCAGGCAATCCTTCCGCCTCAGCCTTCCAAGTAGCTGGAACTACAAGCTCACACCACCATGTCTGGCTAATTTTTTGATTTATTGTAGAGATGAGGTCTCGCTAAATTACCCAGGCTGGTCTTGAACCTGTGGGCTCAGGCAATCCTCTCACCTCAGCCTCCCAAAGTGCTGGGATTATAGGTGTGAGCCACTGCGCCGGCTGTTCCTTTCTATGTTCTATTTTTTCAACACAGGACACTCCACCAAGTCCTGCTATGTCTCTTCTGACATGGCCACAGTTTTGACCATGGCCTTTCGGTTACGCATAGTCACTGTGGAGCAGGGACTGCCCTACTGCCAAGGTTTTCCAGAGGTGGTGCCAGCCTGCTCAGGCCTGGCAGGAGCTTCTGTTGCTACCGATGCTGCAGTGCACTTAACCTGACTCGCTTTTCAGCTGCGTTTCTGGGTTCATTTTTGGGGAGCATGCATTGGTTCCCACTCACTGAACACCCCAGACCTTGGGGCCCTTCCAGTGAGCCTGGCTCCCCCTGACTTTTCTGGGTCCTGCCCATTCCCTGTACCTGTGACTACAATGTCCTTCTGGACAACTAGGACTCCTTTTGTCCACCTGCTTTCCAGGTCACTCCTGCCAGCAGCCCCCAGGTGGCTGCCGTGCTTGGCTTCCTCTTCCTCCCTCTTAGTCAGGCTCTGCGTGGAGGTGGCCCCGGGGCTGGTCAGGTTGGGAACCTCTCTCTTTCCTCCATCTGGTCCCCCAGTGGCTTCCAGCTGCACTTGGAATGACCTTAGAGCTCCTATGCCAGCTTCAAGATCCTTATCACAAGTCCCTGGCTACCACCTCAACCAAGTACTTGCCCACTTGCTCCCTTTGCTCACACTGTTTCCCTGTGTCCTCATCACATTCTCAACGGGGGCCCTTTGGAGGCATGGGTTTTTCTCCCTGTAGCATCTTGGCATGGCTAACACTTTCCAGTTCATCCTCCCTTTTCAGATCTCAGTTCATATGTCCCCCCTCAAAGAGGCCATCATGACCACCTAGCTAATGTCTTTCTTCCCCAGTGACTCATTCCATTATACAGACAAGATTTTTATTGAGCTAAAATTTGCATACAATGAAGCACATCCACCTTAAGTGCCCAGTGTGAAGAGTTTTGACACATGTATACATCCATGTAGCAACATTCCAATCAGGATACAGCATCTCTCTTTTCCACGGGGAATATGTTCCAAGACCCCCGGTGAATCCCTGAAGGGCAGATAGACCCGACCCAGATAGTACCGACCCAGACAGAACTGACCCAGATTGCCACCAATCAGAACACATTTCTGTTCATGTCTTCCACCCGCAAATGTAACGCCTTTCCATCAAAACTAGGCACTTACTGTATATACCAGGATCGTAGCTTTGCATTTTGAGGTGGGACTGCAGAGCTAGCATACATTTCCTTTTCTTTCTTTACAATTTCATGGATAGAAGAGTCCTTCTTACCACAGATCTTAGCCTCAGCCTATGACATTTTTTTCTTTTCTTCTTGAGATCATTTACCTTTTTGCTTCAAGGAAGTACTCTGTGGCTTCTCCCTGGCGTATATGAATTGCCAGCATCACTACTCTTGCGCCTTGGAGCCATTATGAAGTAAAGGAAGGGTGAGCACTGTGATACTTCAATACTTCGACAGTTGATCTGAAAACCCAGCCGGCTACTCAGGGACCAAGGGGCAGGGACTGTGATCAGCCTGGATGTGCTGAACAGAGAGAAGATTCATGTCCTGGTGAGACAGTGCAAGATTTTATCACACATCTCAGAATGGCACACGCCTTAAAAGGTATGAATTTCATTTCTGAAAGTTTCCATTTAATATTTTTGAAACTTGGTTGATTATAGATAACTAAAACTGTGCAAAACGTGGATGGGGGAGAGGTGACTGTATAGCCTTTTCCCAGCCTCTTCATATCATATTGCCTTGTCGTTGATGTCACTGAGCTCCGTGGGACCCCATCTTGTTTCTTGTCTGCTTGTTGTCTGTCTCCCCTCTACAATGGACTCTCTAAGAAGACAGGAACCTCTCTGTCCTGTTCACTGCTGTGTCTGTCCCTCGTGCTCAAGTTATCCTTTTTGGTTGCAGTGAATGATTAAATTTTTCCACTTGTGAACGTTGGGCCTCTGCCCTCTGCAGCTGCTAGTTATCAGGTTCCCTGGGGCTAGGCAGTGTGCCCTCTCCTGGGTGGAACGGAATTCCAGAGGCAGGTGCCCGGGGTGGCTGGCACGCCTAGTCCCTGGATCTCCAGGGAGTGAGCCTGTCAGGGAGCAGTCCTCTTGCCTGTCGCCTGGCGCTACATCTGCGGGCAGACCTGCTTGAGCGCCCCCCCCACCAGGGGCCCCGCAACCCTGAGCAGAGCAGCGGAAGGCCACGCGTCGCCCCCTCGTGTTGCCTTTGGGGTTGGGAGCCCGCGGGAGTGTGTGAACTGGAGATGGTGTCAGAGGGCGTGCCTCACCTTCCCGTTTAGGCAGACTTTCCGGATGGACGTTCCCCCAGGAGTCATCAGAGAGTACCTCATCAACAAGGGTACCTGCATAATGAACATGTGCATACCTAACCCTGAACTGCATCCCACACATTCAAAATTTAAATAATAAACAAGCAAACAAATAAATAAAACCTTCTCCGCCGGATGACAACGACGCCCCCGGTGCACTTTCTGCCTCCGTGACTCTAGGAGGTTTTCACGGTCATTGTTCCAGCAGGATGTCCCAGCTGGATGCAGCAGCCAAGGGTGCCTGTCCCAGGGCCAACCCTGGGAAGGATTTGGTGCTAAGAAAGACAGGCTCCTCGTTCGACCGGACGGCTAAGGAGGATGTGGAAGGCCAGCGCTGCTTTCCGTCGTGACGGTCCTTCGGGCTGAGAGCGCTGCCGGGAGGGGCGGGAGGAGGCCTAGGGGTGGAGTGGGGGAGCTTGCCCATCAAGGTGGGTGGTGTTAGGGCGCCCCCCGGTGGTCCAGACGCTGGGCAACGCCCACTCCCTGCTCTCCTGCGCAGCGGCCGCCTGCGTGGGGTGGGAAAAGGCTACAAAGTTTGGATTATAATTGAAAATTTTAAATCTTAAAAATAGTGACGTTCTGTCCTTGATGCCCTTACTTGGGTTGTGTATCAGCCTCGTATCACGAGGTACCTTCCTGGGCTTAGTGGTTTGGGACATCAAGCTTTTGACACATTCCTACTGCGTTTTGGTGCTTTTTGAGCTAACCTGCCTGAGCCAGGCCTCCTCACTGCCAGGGCAGCTGGGTTTCACGCGCTGACAGCTGCTGCCTACAAGAGTTAACCTTTTCCCATCTTACCTTCTGGCTACCTTCTCCCCCACCCCATGCCCCATTCCCTTCTCTAAAGAATAAACAGGTTTGGGACCTGAGGAATTTGGGTTCTGCTCTGAACTTTATTGGTTCTGTTGACTCCAGGGTAGAGAATGCCTTGCGTGGTCCTTGTCCTGGTCAGGGCCACTTTTATGGGCTTTTCCTGCTATTCTGAACTAGGGGATGTCTGTCGTCCTCAGGACTGTGTCTAAAGCAATTGCCCATTGAAGTTGTCCATGATTTTTTGAAAAAGATGTTATTATTTATTGATTTCTTTTTGATTTGGGGTCTCACTCTGGAACAATCACAGCTTACAACAGTCTCAACCTCCTGGGCTCAGGTGACCATTTTGCCTCAGCCTCACAAGTATCTAAGAATAGGTGTGTACCACCATGTCTGGCTAATTTTTTGATTTTTTTGTAGAGACGAGGTCTTGCTATGTTGCCCAGGCTGTTCTCAAATTCCTGGTCTCAAGCAATCCTCCCACCTTGGCCTCCCAAAGTGCTGGGGTTACAAGTGTGAGCCACTGTGCTCGGCACCCATGGTTAATAAAAGACTCCATTGTTAAGCAAAAGTTGATGTGTCTGAGTCAGTATCCAACAAAAGCCATTTCTGAAATGTTGATGTGTGTCTGAGTCAATATCCAACAAAAGCCATTTCTGCTGTCATGGTGCTTTTATAGGACAATTGTCATTTAAAGGTAAAACTTGGACTTCCTGTCTAGGAGTTCAATGTATAATAAGGGACTGGTTGAGCATCTGTCACATGCCAGGTATTGTTTTAGGTGCTGGGAACACCAGGGAAAGATACATAAGATAGACAAGCTCCCTGCTTGCTCATTCTGGTGGAGCGGTGAGGAACAAAAATATCAATCACAATTGCAAATCGTGGAGTCGAACTTCACGCCTCCCTGCATCCACAGGCCTACCTGGATTCATCAGGGATGGAATTTGGGCTTGATCAGCAGATGTACTTTAGTTAGTAGAATGTGGTAAAAGGAACAGTGTGTCCGTCTTGAGCCTGGGCCTTGAGAGATCGCATACATTTCTGCTTGCTCTGTTGTTCCTTGGCCATTACCATGAGAAACACATGCCCAGTGTCATCCCAGCAGGAGGATGAGAGACAGTGAAGCAGAACTGATCCCACTTGACCCACAGCCCTTCCATGAGGGGCACAGGTGTCTAGCTGAACCCCAGTCAACCTGCAGCTGTGAGTGATAATAAATCACTGTTGTCTTAAACCGTGAAGTTTTGAGGAGGTTTGTTATACAGCATTAGCTGGCTGATACAAGAAGGGAACAAGAAACTAAGACAGATAATGATGCAGCAGCAGAAGGGACCAGCTTAAGACCAGATGACCTGGGAAAGTCTGAGGAGGAGCTGACATTTTGGCTGAGATTTGAAGTTTGAGAAGGAGCTTGCCCTATGATGAGGGGGAAGGAGTAGAAACAAAAGTCCTGAGGCTAGAGAGAAATATTGTAGTATTTCAGGAACTGACAGAGGACCTGGGAGTTAGGGAAAGAGTGGTCTAGATGAAGCTGGAGAGAAGTATAGGGCTTTTAAGGCCAGTATATGGAGTTTGGATTCTATTTAGATATAGTGGAAAGATTTTAAAAGAGAGAGAGAGAGAGAGAGAGAGTCAGATTTTAGGTTTTTAATAGATCATCTGTGTTCCTGTGTGAATTAGTTAGGAGACTGTTGCAGACGTCCAGATGAAAGATGATGATGGTGAGGTGTGGAGAATTGAATTAATAAATGAATTTTACCACATGTTCTTCCTCATAAGTGGGCACTGATCACTGGTCACACGAGTACAAGGATAGGATTGGCAGATGCTGGACACTGCCGGAGGAGGGAAGGGAAGGAGGGAGGAGGAGGAGGCACATGGCAATACACTGGATATCTGGTCCACTATCGGGGAAGAGAGAGTCAGCTACAAGCCCAAATTTCACCTTTATGCAACTTACTTATGCAGTAAATTCTCACATGTACCCCACAACTCTAAGATTAAATATTTTAAAAATGCATTTTAGAGCTGATAGCATAGAATATCAGGATTTCTGGTTTGGAGTGTGATGGAAAACTGTCCTCAGCTCCCAATTCCTTTCCCCCAAAAAACCATCCCTGGAAATCCAGAGGAGAGGAGAAAGCCACGGCTGTGCATGTGGCATTTCACTGGGAGTGTAGAAATCATAGCTGCAGTGTAGTAACTAATATTTGTTGAGCATTTATTGTGTTCTAAGCACTGCACTGAGCACTTGGCATTCTCACAGTAACCCCATGAGGCAGGTCGTTATCCTTGCTTTGCAGATGAGGAAATGGTAACACCACGAGGATAAGTGACTTGCTTAAAGTCACCCACAGCTGGTAAGTGCAGCAAAGGGTTCTGGGGTCCAGTACAATCTCTGCCATGGTCATGCCCCAGGAGAGGATCCAGGGGCGTTGGCTTCTAGATCTGAGCAATGCCCCTCAGCACTGTGGCACTTGGATGTTCAAGGCCCCGGAGCACTGTCACATGTAGGTTCATGGCATAAACCTTGCAGGGTCCTTGTCTACACACTCCCAGCCCCAACTTGCTTGGCTTTGCTCCTGGTGCTGGATGGTGGCTAATTCACTGGAGAAACTTCCTTCTTGGCAGATAATGTTAACGCATGTGGTTTCTCAGAGTTAACATTTGCTTTTTAACAAGTTTTAAATGAGTATGGAAAAAGTCTGGTCTTTTGAACTCAAAGTTTCAAGTCCCCTTCAAGATCTGGAAAGTCAAATTCTGGGGCTAGTGCCTGGGTTGGCGGTGATCGGTGTGGGAGTCTCTCAAAGCTCCTAAGCACATTCCCAGACAGTGGCTTGTTCTCACACGGGTTCCCCCCAGCCCATACAATGAGCTCTGCGCCAGCTGTAGCCTCTCCCCAGGGGGCCTCTGATTTTCTTCTGTCTCTTTGTTCCGTTGGTTTCCTTTCCTGCCAGCTCCCATTCTTCCCACCAGCAGGAAGAGAGGACAAAACCCGGAGTCCAAGCTTCCTTCAGCTGGCCCCCACCATGGCCTGGACAGCTCCGAAAGTTCCGCAGAACAATGGAGCCCTGGAGATCCCAAGGTCTGTTTCCTCTGGACAACCTTCGTCCTTACCTGCTGTTTTTGCTGAACCACTGCTTTGTCCTCATGGAAGTTGTACCTTGGGAGTGAGCCTCCCTTGTGTATGGAGAGGCACTCTGTGTCCTGAAAAAGGGGAGGAAAGTCTGTGAACTTGAGTTTCTCTGTGTATTTGGATGCTTGGTTCCTCTTTCCCCAAAGCTAGAGGTAAGAGCACAAGGCCAGTCAGGTTTGGCATCCCCCCACTTGTATCTAGAGACTAAGGTCCCCAGCCCACATGGCCTCAGTCCAGCCTGGAGGCCACTGCAGAAGCTCCTGCCTCTCTCTGCTTGAGTTATTTTTGTTGAGTCTCACTTTGTTGCTCAGGCTGGAGTATAGTGGCACGATCATGGCTTACCACAGCCTCCATCCCCTGGGCTTAAGTGATCCTCTCGTCTCAGTCTCCCAAAGTGCTGGGATTACAGGTGTGAGCCACTGTGCGCAGTCCTGGTTGCCACTTTTAAACTCACCAGAAGGAACCTAGTAATTGGGTCTTGATTGATTATTGCCTCCGTCTCAGTCCCTCATAGAATCTGGGGCTGGAAGGATTTGGGTTCATTTGGTGCCTCCATCCCCTGCTGAAGAAATATCCCTTTAGCACCCTGACAGAGGCAGGGTATACCTCAATGGAAGCTCTGTGTTTGGAGTGATGTTCCACAAAGGGGGTGCTCTGATGTTCCGCCTGTGTCTGAGCCCCTTCCCTGCCTCCAAGCAGCCTCCCTGCCCTGATCCCAGCAGAACCTGGCTGTGCTTTCTGGGGCAACCCAGGGACCTCTTGCTCCCAGGACGACCAAGACCAAGAACAGCTCTCCCGGCTCCCCAGTCTTTCTTCCTTAGCTGCCTCAGTAGTGGAAAGGTGGCTCTCATAGTCACTGCACAGGGACCCACATCCTCAGGCCCAGACGGAGCAAGGCCACAAGGCCCCATGCTTTCCCTGTGCATCTTCCCCTGCTCAGCCCCACCTTAGGAAAGAAGCAGGAAGAGCCTTTGTGTTGTTCTGGATGCTGGCAATTCTTCCTGAAGGACAGGACCAGCCACTTAGTTTGCCTGGCCCAGTGCAAAATGAAAATGCGTGTCTTTGTTGAAAAATCATTGAGAATTTCAAGGGGATGATGGCAGAACATTAAACCAAGCACAGGCAGGGCCCTTTTGACCCCAGTCCAGGGCATGTGATGGAAGCCAGCCCCGATGACGGGGGTGCCCTGCTCATGGCATCATCCTGGGATTTCTGAAGCTCTGAAGTTTTTTTTTTCTTCCTTGCAGATATAATTCATATAGTATAAAATTCACCTCTTTAAAGTGTACAATACACTGTTTTTTTAGCATATTCCAAAAATTGTACAAGGATCATCACTGTCTAATTCCAGACCATTTTCATCACCCCAAAAAGAAATCCCATATCTATGAATCCTTACTCTTCTCTTCCCCTAGAAAGTAGATTGGAAATCACAAATCTCTATGGATTTGCCTATTCTTGACATTTCATGTAGATGGAATCATTCAGGATGTGACCTTTAGTGTCTGTTTATTTTTTTACATATTTTTTCCCCAAGATGTACTTTTTTCTTGTTTAAAATTTTGTTTTTATTTATTTATTTAAAGACAGGGTCTCTCTATGTTACCCAGGTAGGTCTTGAACTCCCAGCCTCAAGCGATCATCCTGCCTCAGCCTCCCAAGTAGCTGGAACTACGATTCATTCATTTTTCAGTCCCTTTTATGCTGGAATAATATTTCATTGTATAGATAGAACATATTTTGTTTATCATTCTCTTGTTTTAATGCTTCCCTTAGAAGTCTGATCATCAGCCCGACAGGTACAGCCAATGACTTTTGTAGTAATGATCCCATTTTTAAAGACTCACAGTTTCCTCCCTTTAACTTACGTTTTTACTGATGTAGAGCTGATATAAAGTGCACACACCTTAAATGTGTGAGTGGATAAATTCTTACACATGTCTATACCTGAATAACCACCACCCAGGTGCTGACAGACCATTTCATCCATTCATCATGCTCTCTCAAGTCTCTACCTGGGCAAAATACCATGTGCCCCAACCATCTTCTGCCCAAGAAAACCACTCTCCAATTTCTATCACCTTAGATTAGTTGTGCCAATTCTTAAACTTCATAGAAATGGAAGTGTGCAATATATCCTTCTCTCATGATTTTTTTTCTCAGCAATAAGCCTGTGAGATTCATTCATGTAGAGTGTGGCAATAGTGAGTTCTTCTTGGTTGCTATATAGTATTCCATTGTATGGTTGTACTTTGAATGAGCTATTCTTGTATCCATGAACATTTGGGTCACTTCCAGTTTGTAGCTACTGTGAATTAAGTGGCTCTTAATAGTTTTGAATATATATTTTGGTAGCCAGAAGCCCTTAGCTCTGTTGGCTATTTACTGAGAAGTGGAATTTTTGAGCCCTAAAACAAGCATGTTTTGTTTGAGTAGGCGCTGCCCAAGAGTTTTCCAAAGGAGGTTGTGCCAATCCCACCAACAGTGTATGGAAGATTTAGTGGCTCCATGTTCTCACCAATGTTGACGCCAGTCTTTCTGGTATGTAGTAGCATCTCAGTGTCATTTAAATTTGCATTTCACTGATGATGGATGAGACTGGGCATCTTCCCATTGGCCATTCGGATGTCCACCCATCATTTTTCAGTCATATTTTCCTTTACAACATGGCAAAGGAATCGGGGCTTTCTTTTCCTCTGAATTTTCTTAAAAATTCATCCTTGTTAATTTATATTTAATTACATAATACATTTTCATTTTTCCTGGCATCCTTGCTAATACTGGATATTACCAGTTCTTTAAGCTAATGGGAGAAAAGTCATATTGATATTTTAATGGAATGTGCATTTCTCTGATTATTAGTGAGATTAAGCATTTTTTAAATGTTTATTGGACACTTGTATTTCTTCTTTGTATTGCTTTTTCACAACCTTAGTCAATTTTTTATTGGGTTGTTTATTTTTTCCTTATTGATTCTGAAAGTTTTTGTACAATCTGTTATCTGTTCTATATTGCAAATACTTTCTCCTCTTCTGTTGACTGTATTTTTAAGGACTTTTTTGTTTAGAACAGCTTTAAATTTACAGAAAAATTGAGAAGATAGCACAGAGTGTTCCCATATACCCATACCCAGTGTTCTTTTTTATTCACATCTTACATTCACGTGGTTCCTTTGTTACAATTAATAAACCAACAGTGATACGTTATCTAGTCAGCATGTCTCCTTAGGCGCCTCTAGGCTGTGACAGTTTCTCAGACTTTCCTTGTTTTTGATGACCTTGATAGTTTTGAGGAGTACTGCTCAGATATTTTATAAAATGTCCCTTTATTGGATTTGTCTGATGTTTTTCCCATGATTAGACTTGGAGTTATGAATTTTGGGGAGGAAGACCATGGAAATAAAAGTTGATAGACACTATCAACATGAGTATCACTGGTGATGTTGACCTTGATCACCCGGCTGAGGTGGTATTTGCCGGGTTCCTTCACCTGTGAGTTGCTTTTCTCTGCCATGTTATACTGTCCTCTTTAGAAGGAAGTCACTCTGCTTACTCCACACTTAAGGATGGAGTGAGTTATGCTCTGCCCCCCTTGAAGGTAGAGTGCCCACATAAGTTATTTGAAATTCCTCTGCCCAGGAGATGTGGTTCTTCTCCCTCATTTGTTAATCCACACAATCATTTATTTTTATTGGCATGGACATATGGGTATTTATTTCATAATTGAGTTGATAATCCAGCACTACTTAATTTTGTTGCTCAAATTGCTCCAACTTTGGCCAGTTGGGAGCTCTCTCAGTTGGCTCCTGTGTCCCTTTGCCATGGCCTCATTCATTTGGTTCTCTTTTTTCAAGCATTTCCTTATTTTCTGGCACTACAAAATGCCCCCGGTTCCTCTTTCATAGTTCTTCCCCAGTCATGGAATTTGCCATTTCTTCAAGGAGCTCTGGTGCCTTTCCCCGGAGAATGTTTTTAGAAACCAAGATTTGGGTACTAGGTATGCTTGCTATTACTGAATGCTGTTTCTTTTAGGCCTCCTCAGCTGACAGAACAAAGAAACACATGTTTGTGTGTGTGTGTGTGTGGGGGGGGTGTGTGTGTGTGTATATACTAACCACTGTAGATACGCATATGTATAAATTTTTCTATACGCAACTTTCTGTATCTATGTTAAGCTAGTTATGCGTTCATACTGATGTCTCCGACTCTGCTCCGTTACCCCTTGGGTCACTCTGGCTTCCTCCCCTTGCTTATCTGTAAATTTCCCTCCCAACAGTGAGAAGCCAGGCTCCTATCATCCACCATTCATTTAATTGATTTTCAATTCCAGTATGCATGCATCAGAACTGTTATCCCATAACCCTGTGTGAAACAACTTTATCAACTAAAGTGCAAAAGCCCGTGATGGAGAAGGCCTTGATGACTAAGAAAGAGGCTTATTTGCAGCTGGTCTGTGCAGGTTCTTTGCTTGACTCTAGTGGTGTCTGGACCTCTGAGGAAGACCCTTGGCCAATATATGGACTACTTGTTCTTACTCATTTACCAGGTGCTGTTCAAAGTCCGAAACTCCCTTGAGTTTTTCAAAGTGGTGGAATTGTGCCCTTCCCCCAGCAGGTAGGAGAGCTGGGAATGGGTTGCTAATGTGCCTTACTCCCACTTCATCTTCAGGCCTCAACTCAAGGTTCATTTCCATGGGAAGGTTTTCCCTTGGCCTCCAGACCGAGCAAAAATCCTGCATTTTAATATCCAGATCCCTTTGCCTGCTAATGGCCCTAATCACAGGTGAAATTAACGAAAGATGCATATTCATTGTTGACATCTGCTCGGCTACTGAGCTGTTGGAGGCTCCTGGTCTCTGTCACTGTATTCCCCAGGCCTGGCCCCAGTGCCCAGCACAGAAGAAAGATTCAGCTAATGCTTGTTCCTAACAGGCTGGCCAGTAGGGTGGAGCCCAGCAGGGGTGGCCTGCAGCTTAGCTGCTCTCATTTGGTCCCGCACCCACGGTTCACTGTGTTCTGTTCTCTATGACTGCTCTGTTTCATTTCTGGCCACTCTACACTCTCATTCTATGCGTACCAGGCTGTGTGGCATGTGCAGAACTTGTCACGTTTTTCTAGTTTTTTAAGCCTTGGGACATGTTGTTCCCTCGTTAGGAATGCCCTTCCCTGCCCCATTCTCTCACTTTCTTTTTCTGGACTCTGCCTAAGTCTTGTCTCTAATGTCCCTAGGATCAGCTAAGGTCCCATAGTAGTCACCCCCAACTCCTGGTCCTCTTTGAGCCTCTGATGTTTTCTTATCATGGTGGACTGTGGACATGCCACAGCAAATTTTTTCCGGAGAGCAAATTTTTGCAGAACTCAATATAGCACATGATTTCCCCATAAGTTTAATTAAAAAACAGAAATGATGACTTTTAGGTCTTGAATATATACTCCAGGTAGAGCCATTTATAAAGCTCCTGAGATATACTGGACACACCCTTCCCCGTCCCCTGCTCCCCCACCCCCACCAGCTGACTCTGCCCTCGTGTCTTCTAGGACAGATCCGCGGTACCGTACAATGCTGAAGTAGATTCTACTTCAGCATTGTACGGTACCGCGGATCTGTCCTAGAAGGTTCAACTCCTAGCAGAGATGTGTATTCTTATTGATGGAAATGACAATAAAATTGCGGCTGAGACCAAGAATTGTCGCCTGAATGAAAACATTGAGACAGATTTATTGCATCAAACTTTTAGTATCTTCTTCTTCTTTTTTTGGTTGGAGTCTCACTCTGTTGCCCAGGCTGGAGTGCAGCGGCATGCTCATGGCCACTGCAGCCTCGATCTGCTGGGCTCAGATGATCCTTCTGCCTCAGCCTTCCAAGTAGCTGAAACTGCAGGCACATGCCACAAAACCCAGTTAATTTTTTTTATTGTAGAGATGAGGTCTCACCAAGTTGCCCAGGCTTGTCATGATAGTATCTTCTTATTCAACACCAGAAGTAAGCTCCTGCTACAGCAGAGATCAGATGCTAAAATTACCTTTTCAGGTTGTATCACTAAATATTTGTGATAGTCATCCATGCTGTGGTCCAGGCAAGCTTGAGGAAAAGGATGTCAAGGGCATGAGATGAGCATCACAGAGACATCCAAACGCTGAATTAGGAATGCCCACGGAAGAGGCTCCTCTGGAAGAAATGTGTTCCAACATGAATTCACTATAAGGTGTAGTCTGATGGCATCTGGGATGAACACAGGGTTGATTACATTTTGCTTGATAGGAAGAATGTAGCTTTAACATTTTTATTTTTAAAAATATTTTTGGTTTTTTAGAGACAAGGTCTTTCTCTGTTGCCCAAGTTGGAGTGCAGTGGTGCAATAATAGCTCACTGGAGGCTTGAAATCCTGGGTTCAGATGATTCCCTTGCCTCAGCCTCCTGAGTAGCTGAGATTAACAGGCCGCATCACCACATCGAGTTATTTTTTTTAATTTTATTTTTGGTAGAGACAGGGTCTTGCTATATTGCCTAGGCTGGTCTTGCTCTCCTGTACTCAAGTGATCCTTCTGCATTGGGAGGTTCTGGGATTACAGGTGTGAGCCATTGTACCCAGTTGTGACTTTAAATCCAGATTTCAATGAGATTAAAAACTATTGTTATGTGTCAAAGGAAGAACTAGAACTTCTGAAAAAAGCAGTCAGTGGTGAAATGAAGATAACTCCATGGTTTCAAATCATTGTAGAGACTTTTCTTTTTGTTTATCTTTTTTTTTGTAGTCAAAGTCTCACTCTGTCGCCCAGGCTGGAGTACAGTGGCACACACACAGCCACCCCAGCCTCGACATGCTGGGCTCAGGTAATCCTTCCACCTCAGCCTTCCAAGGAGACTTTTCTTTTTTTTTGAGTTGGAGTCCCACTCGATCGCCCAGACTGGAGTGCAGTGGCCGCTCCCGGCCACCGCAGCCTCGACCTGCTGGGCTCGGGCGATCCTTCCGCCTCAGCCTTCCGAGTAGCCGGAATTACAGGCGCGGGCTACCACACCCGGCTGATTTTTTTAATTTATTGTAGAGATGAGGTCTCGCCAAGTTGCCCAGGCGGGTCTCGAACCTGTGAGCTCAGACAATCCAATCACCTCAGCCTCCCAAGGCGCGGGATTACAGGCTGAGCCACCGAGCCCGGCTTTCATGTTTAATCTTAAGAGTTGTTTATATAGTCTAGATGATTTCTTTATGAAATATGTAAATATTTTATCCCAGTCTGTTGTTTGGTTTTTATTGTCTTAACTAACTTTTCCACCAAACAAAAGTTTTACATTTCGATTTAAAAAAAATTTTTTTAATGAATCTCGCTTTTGTTATCATGTTTAAGAAATCCATATTCTGTTCATTCATTCATTCATTCAGTTTTTAGAGTCAGGGTCTTGCTCTATTGCCCAAGCTGGAGTGCAGTGGTGCAATCAAAGCTCACTGCAACCTTGAATTCCTGGGCTCCAGCAATCCTTCTGCTTCAGCCTCATGAACAGTTGGGACTACAGGCTTGTGTCACCAGCCTAGCTAATAAAAAAAAAATGGTATGGAAAAGTTTAAAAAAATTGTTTTAGACACAGGATCTTGCTGTGTTGTTCAGGCTGGTCTTGAACTCCTGGGCTCAAGTGATCCTTCTGCCTTGGCCTCCCAGCGTGCTGGGATTACAGGCATCAGCCAACACATTGACTTGTTTTTATTTTTATAAGTTCTATTTCATTTTTCAAAATTTGCTTTGTCATTTTTTGCGTAATGTTTTCTAATCTTCAAGTTTTTATTTTTAATTATGATGGATATATTATAGTTGTATATTATATTTATGGGGTCCATGTGATATTTCCATACAAGCATATAATGTGTAATGATAAAATCGGGGTAATTGGGAAATCTGGCACTTCAAGTATTCATCATTTCTTTGTTAGAAACATTCAAATTCTGCTCTTATAGTTATTTTGAAATATGTAATAAACTGTTAGCTATAGTTGCCCTGTTGTGCTACTGAACACTAGATCTTATTCCTTCTAGCTCCTTTGTTTATATTACATATCTAAATATAAATCTGTGGGTCTCATTCTGTTGTCTATTTTTTTTGCTGGCTGTCATGATGATTCTTTTTTTGTTTTGTGATTTTTTTTACTATGAGTCATATTTATGGGACTTAATTTTTGTGTGCCTTCTGTTGAAGGTGTATTCTTTTTTTTTTTTCTTTTTTTGAGTTGGAGTCTCACTGTGTCACCCAGGCTGGAGTACAGTGACATGCTCACGGTCATCGCAGCCTCAGACTGCTGGGTTCAGGCAATCCTTCCACCTCAGCCTTCCAAGTAGCTGGGACTACAGGTGTGCACCACCATGCCAGGCTAGTTTTTTTGATTTATTGTAGAGACGAGGTCTTGCCATGTTGCCCAGGTTGGTCTCAAACCGATAGGCTCAGGGAACCCTCTCACCTCCACCTCCCAAAGTGCTGGGATTGCAGGTGTGCGCCACCACACCCAGCTTGAAGGTGTGTTCTGTCAGAGATGATTTTTGTTCGCTTCTTTTGCTTTATGCTCAGGATCACTTTGTGATCCAAGCTTATTTAACCTAAATTATTGTCCTGAGGTTCTCCATACCTCTCTGCTTTGTTGAATTCAGACTGTAAACCTAAGGGCCAGTTTGTTATTTTGACTTTTCAAAGGATATGTCTCCTCTCCCTTCCCCCGCTCTGTTCTTAGTGTTAGTATTGGGAAAGGCAGTTCTCTGGGCAGTCTCCCAGGAATGAGTGATGGGAAGGTTGGTGGTTTAGTTTAATTCATTGTTACACTTAGCTGTATCCTTTTTGTGCCAGGATTTTACAGGATGATTCCATTAGACTCCATACACTGAGCAAGTTGTGGGCTTTGCCTTCTGTCTTTTTCCTTTCTTGAAAGCAGAGAAAATACATGGTCAAGAGTTACTGCTGTTGAGCAAATGCAGTGAAAATGAAAGCTCCTTTCAGAGCTTTGCCTGGTTGTTTGGGTTCCTGTGATGAGTTAGCTTTTGGTCTGAGTATTCCTTAGTATCTTGCCAGCTCTTGCGTGTACTGTAGTTTTAAAAAAAGTTTTAAAATATTTAATCAATTTTTTAGTTATTTTCTTAAGTACACACTGTGGCAAATGGGAAACTCTTCCATACCTTTTTCAAGCCTTCCTTTCTTCTGTCCATGTTTCCTTCCCCCCATGTTGTGGTTCAACATGCACCTCAGGGGTAATTGCCTCTCTTAGTGGTCTTTGCCTAATTATTTCTTATCACATTGTATTGCAGCTTATCTCCTTCATTTCCTTTTGGTCCATGAGCTCTCTGAGGGCCAGAAGTATATTGTTTTAAAATCTATATATTTCCTGGCCCGGTTGGATTTAGATTAAACATTTGTTGATAGTAAATGGTATAGGTTACAGCTTATCCAAATGGTAATGGGGTCTTCCCAATTTAGGACTACAAACACGAAAATAAAACAAAGAGGAAAGCACACAAATCCTTTGTATGCTTATTGCATACCACACACCTCCCAAGGACACTTAATAAACTACTTAAAACAAGCCTCTTTCTTCAGGAAATGAAACTATTCTATTCGACGACGTCATAGTAACTGACCCAGGAAAATCCTGGTCTGGTTCCACCATGAGGTATCCACACCCGTTAAAAGGCGGCTGTTGCTGGGTGCCGTGGCTAACGCCTGTAATCCTAGCACTTTAGAAGGTGGAGGCGAGAGGATTGCCTGAGTTTATGGGTTCAAGACCAGCCTGGGCAACACGGCAAGATCTCATCTCTACAATTTAAGAAAAAAAAAAAAAAAAGCCGGGGGTGGTGGCGCCCGCCACTAGGAAGGCTGAGGCGGAAGGATCACCTGAGCCCAGCAGGTCGAGGCTGCGGTGGCGATGAGTGTGCCACTGCATTCCAGCCTGGGTGACAGAGTGAGACTTCGACTCAAAAAAAAAAAAAGAAAGAAAGAAAAAAAAGAAAAAGGTGGCTGTCAGTGATGGGTGAAGTGTCCAGGGAGGGAGTGTTATGCAAATTAGAGTAAGAAGGATTTGTCTGCTGCTCTGGAATCCATACTGCCTCCCAAACAGAAAAACGATCCTGATTTCCAGCGTTGTATGCAGTTTTTGGGAATGATTGGGAGCCTGGATGGCTAAGAATGTTCTAATTTTGATGCCACTTGGTGATTTTTTTACAGGACTCTTCTCGAGTTTTCTGTTTTTCTTTGTTTGTTCCTTATTGTTATTATTATTAATAGTATTTGGTGGGGGTAGATACTGGGTTTTGCTATGTTGCCTAGGATGGTTTTCAGCTTCTGGTCTCAAGTGATCCTTCTCTCTGGGCCTCTCTCAAAACACTGGGATGTCAGGCATGAGCCACCATATCCGGCCCAATTCTTCAGTTTTTCTTAGTTTAAAAAAGTTTAATAAACTTCTGCCGAATACTTAGTAGGCTCTATTTCTTATGTACCGTGAATTTTTGAAATGAACATCATTCCTACTTTATAGCAGGACTTTTCATATTGTGTAGCTTAATTTTTTTCCTTCGGAAATTAGGTTACACATTTTCTATCTTTGGGTTCAGCTTTCCCTATTTCTAATTCTCCCGCAGGCGGGGGGGGGGGGGGGGG
>CAUYQG010116706.1:0-26776 GCA_963574415.1 Tarsius wallacei | reverse complement strand
CCCGGCTGATTTTTTGATTTATTGTAGAGATGAGGTCTCGCTTGCCCAGGCGGGTCTCGAACCCGCGGGCTCAGGCAATCCACTCACCTCAGCCTCCCAAAGGCGCGGGATTACAGGCTGAGCCACCGAGCCCGGCTATATCTGTGGATATTTTAATGGTGACTTTATTTTTTGAGGAAAAAAGAGTTGGGTGCTTGCTAATATCTAGACTCATTCTAGAAATAAAATTTAGAAATTTTTAGTTTTTTAAACTCTTTAGTTTACCAAGCATAGTTCGTATTTCTACAACAATTTTCCTAAGACTGATTTTTCACATGGAGAGTAATTAAATAAATCACATCCCAAGATGTGCAGTTGCCTGTATGCTAAAAACATGACAATGAATTAAGTCTTTGGGGATAGAAAATGGAAAACTGGTTCACATTTCCCATAACTTGCTCAAGTTTCCAATGCCCAGCAAGGTCAAATTACAAGGACAAGTGTCTTGAGAAAAACTATGATGGCCTTGAAGTAATTGTTCCAGTTCCATTATCAAGAAAACTTTAATATTGTTCGATGCTCACAAACACTTTGTAACAGGCATGTCAATATATGAAGGGAAATAAATAGATACCTTCTGACTTAGTAAAAATAACCTCGTTAAAAAGATGGATGGTCCTCACCTTGGAGAGCTCAATACTTAGCCATGTCAGTTCTTGAAGCATACGGCTTTTAAATTTCTTTATTGTGTCCATTTTGCCTTTAACTTGTTTATTTTTAGCTAGGGACCTCTCTAAGTACTCTTCTGTATGGAGTTGGGAGTTTCAGCCTTGATCTATGCAGTCAAAAACTTCTAATTGTAAAGTAACATCATGAAGCTGCTGCCTGCATTGATCAATATCCTATAAGCCAGCAGCAGTAAAATTCAGTCTGGCTGGCTGCTGTCACTGCAGCCCTGCTCCTGCTCAAAGTCTCCTGCTTATAACTTTTAAATGTCAGTTTTAGCCACATCATCTTTTCAACATTTCAAAAATCTTTGGGTCTAGTCCCATCCAGAACAATCCACTGCACTTATATTCAAAATGTATTAAATAATATGAAATGCAAAATGATAGACTACTGAATCTTCTCACTAAAGTAATGATGTTCCTGTCTCCTGAATTTCCTAACCTCTAACTTCTTGCATTATTTAGCAACTAATAACTTTTCCTAGAGAGCGAATGATTATCCTGTACAAAATCAGACAAAATATCTTAATATTTATGAAGAGAAGGTCTTATGTGAAAAGAGCCACCTACAAAACCACACTAATTCTGAATAGTGTGAGGAAGATATATATATGTATTCATATATATATGTGAGAAATTAGGTCTCCCAAAGACATTATGTTACCTTAATATATAAAATACATAAGGGCATGGTGGCTCATGCCTGTAATTCCAGCACTTTGAGAGGCTGAGGAGAAACCCTGCCTCTGTCCAGGGTTTCAAGACCAGCCTGGACAACTTGGCAAGACCTTGACTCTACAATAAATCAAAACATTAGCCAGGTGTGGTGGTGCACCTGTGGTTTCAGCTACTTGGAAGGTTGAGGCAGAAGGATCACCAGAGCCCAACAGGTCAAGTCTATGGTGGCTGTGAGTGTGCCACTGCCCTCCAGCCTGGATGACAGAGACTCCAGTTGGGCATGGTGCTTCACGTCTGTAATCCCAGCACTTTGGGAGGCCGAGGTGAGAGGACTGCCTGAGCCCAGGTGTTCAAGACCAGCCTGGGCAACTTGGCGAGACCTTGTCTCTACAATAAATCAAAAAATTAGCCAGGCATGGTGGCACATGCCTGTAGTTCCAGCTACTTTGAAGGCTGAAACAGAAGGATCGCCTAGCCCAGCAGGTTGAGGCTGCTGTGGCCATGAGCATGCCACTGCACTCCAGCCTGGGTAACAGAGTGAGACTCAAAAAAAAGACAAAGTGAGACTCTGACTCGAAAAAAAAAATGATGATTGACATATATACTTGCAATCTAAATCAAATATATTTATAAAAATGTCAAATTAATATCTGGCTTAAATGACCTAACATTGAGTTATTAAAATAAAAGTAAAGGAATGTGACTATGGCAGATGCTGACACCAGAACTTCAGAACCAGGAGCAAAAGCATGGTTAAAGAAGTATCAAAGTGGAGCTGGGTGTGGTGGCTCACACCTGCAATCCCAGCACTTTGGGAGGCCGAGGCAGGAGAATTGCTTGAGCCCAGAAGTTCAAGACCAGTCTAGGCAACATAGCAAGACTTCGTCTCTACAAACAATAAAAAAAATAAGCTAGGCATGGTGGTGTATACCTACAGTCCCAGCTTCTTGGGAGGCTGAGGTGGAAGGATTGCTTGAGCCCAGGAATTTGAGACTGCAGTGAGCTGTGATCAGCCTGGGCAACAGAGTGAGACCCCAACTCAAAAAAAGAAAAAGAAGAAAAAAAGAAGTATCAAAGTCATTAAAAGGCTGGGCATGGTGGCTCACAACTGTAATCTCAGCACTTTGGAAGGCCAAGGTGAGAGGACTGTCTGAGCCCAGGGGTTTGAGACTAGCTTTGGCAACTCGGCAAGACCTCATCTCTACAATAAATCAAAAAATTAGCTGGGCATGGCGGTGCATACCTGTAGTTTCAGCTACTTAGACGGCTGAGGTGGAGGGATCACCTGAGCCCAGCAGGTTGAAGCTGCAGTGGCCGTGAGCCTGGGTGACAGAATGAGACTTCAACTAAAAAAAAAAAAAAAAGGGAATAAAAAAGTTTTAAAAGATAAAAATTCATATTTTCCTTCAATAGAGGACAACTAATGTTGCGGAAAGATGTGAAAGTGAAGAGAGATATATTTATCAATCTGTTGTTGAAAAACTTCTGAAGTAGCTGAACTCAGTTTCTAAAAACTATTACAGGGATTAACTCAAAGATTTTTGTTAAATCTGCAACAGAGAAAAAAAGCATAGAATTAGTACTTTTCTTTAAGAAAGTCAAAGGGTGGTTCTGTAAATTGAGATTTTTTTTTTAAAGAATTACAGTTTGAGCAGTTATTGAAGCACAGTGTGGATTTTTTTTTTTTTTTTTGAGTTGGAGTCTTACTCTATCTCCCAGGCTGGAGTGCAATGGCATGCTCACGGCCACCACAGCCTTGACCTTCTGGGTTCAGGTGATCCCTCTGCCTCAGCCTTCCAAGTAGCTGGAACTATAGGCACAGGCTACCATGCCTGGCTAATTCTTTTGATATACTGTAGGGTCACAGTCTCACCAAGCTGCCCAGGCTGGTCTCAAAGCCCTGAGCTCAGGCAATCCTCTAGCCTCGTCCTCCCAAAGTGCTGGGATTGCAGGCTTGAGTCACCATGCCTGGCCACACAGTATGGATTATAGTACTTAGTTTGGGACTTGACAACTTTGTAGAGTCTGTGATATATTCAGATACTGAGATTGAGTAGGTAGTTGGATACAGAAGATTAAAGCCGAGGAAAGATGTCTAGACTGTGATACAGATTTAGAATTCATCATTGTAGATAAGAACAATGGAAGAGGGTAGAAGGAGTTCTGTAATGCACTAAATGTTTTTCTCCCCCAAATTCGTATGTTGAGATTGTAACCCAAAATACATGAAGTTTTCAGAGGTGGGGCTTTAAGAGGGTCATGGTTAGAGCCTTCTTCAGTGGGATTAGTGTCCTTATAAGTGACCCCCAGAGAACTCTCATGTCCCTTTTCTGCCATGTGATGATAACAAAAAGAAGATGGCAATCTGAAACCCAGAAGAGGACCCTCACCAGAACCTGACCATGCACGCACAATGATCTCCAGCCTCTGTGAGAAATAAAATTTTGTTGTTTTTGAGCCACTCAGTCTATGGTGCTTTGCTATAGCAACCTGAACTAAGACAATTTCTATGAGAAAAGAAAGAGGCAAAGGATGGAGCCCTGGGTTACATCAATAATTAAATTGCATATGGTAAAAACTGACCCCCCCAAAGGAAACAAGGAAAATACTGACTTTCAAGAGAACTAGGACTGTGTAGAGTCATTAAATCTAAGGAAATAGAGATTTTTAAGAAAAGAAAATATCCAACAGTATCAAATGAAAAGAGAAGAGCAACATTTCATACTGTGAGTTCTGAAAGGAAGTAAGAATGAACAAAAATGCACAAGAGTTTCTACCTGGAAGCTGGCAAGTTCTCATCTCAATTAGCCTCTATCCTCTGTGTGAGGAAGTAAGATCATAGATAAATCTATACCTAAGAATCAAAGACAAAAGCAAAACACATTTGAAAATTGGCATCAGAGATATTAAATGAAAAAAAAAGTGATAGAAGTTGTGATATCTATAAAAGTGAGGGTGCTATTAGAGATTTGTTCTCTCACAGTGTACTGTATTTAAAATTCTTCCACAGCAATGATACATATGAAACAAAACAGTCTGAGACACATTATTGCTGAAATTACATATAAGCCTAGCATAGTATCTGGTCCATAGTAGCTATGCAATAATGAGTATTGCATAGTAGCTATGCAATAATGAATGTATGAATACATCTTTAAAAGATACCAAGACAGATTCTGTTGCACATATTTACAGTAAAAAATGTGTATTCCTGATACAACATGTGGAATAATATACCAACATTTAACATATGGGAAAATCCACTTGATAGGTGGAGATACATTACAGGGTTCTATTAAAACCAGAGTGAAACCCATCAGAGACTTTGTCTTGTGAATTTTTATTGTCTATGAATCACGATGTAAAACAGTTTAATTCCAAAGTATCAGAAAATGAAAAGCATTATCAAAATAAATTTATCAGGAATAGAGCTTAGACAGATACTGCAAGAAGGTAACAATGCAATGGTAATAGTAACAGATGCCCAAGAAGTTAATTGCTTGAAAGAAACATTTCTTTAGAAACTCATTGAAGTCTACGGCCATACCACTCTCAACATGCCCTATCTCGTCTGATCTCGGAAGCTAAGCAGGGTCGGGCCTGGTTAGTACGTGGATGGGAGAAACTCATTGCAACATTTTATTACCACAGTGTATATTATTTTTATATTACAAGATAAAAATTCCTTCTAGTTTTTTAAAATTTTCAAATATACAAATTTAAAAGAATACTATTACAATGACTATATCATTTATCAAGATTCTCCAGTTATTAATATTGATCACCTTTTCCTCATTGCTATCTTCATTTTTTCTGAGCTATTTTAAGGTAAGTTGAAGACATAATGATATTTCCTCCCTAAATACTTCAGCATTTATCTCATAAAATAAGGATATGAACATTACACAAATTAATTACCATTAATTCACAGTTATCACTTGATATACACAATTATCTCATGATATTAAATTTTAGAAGAGTTAGAATCATTTGTTTTGTAGACTGTCCCACATTCTTGATTTCATTATTTCCTTATAGTTACATTCAGGTTAAGTACTTTGGGCCCAAATAGCTATACCACACAGATGATACATTGCATGAGGACTTACATCATGTTGAATTATACCTCTGTTGGTGATGCTAAATTTGATAGCTTGGTTAATGCAGTGACTGCTGCATCTCTCCATGGTAAATGTACACGTCTTCCTTCGTAATTAATGAGGTCTGTTTGAAGGTATTATGAAACCATGAGACTGTCTTGTTCCTCAACAGTCTTTCACCCAGTAATAGTTTAGCAACTATTTATGGGCCTGACCTGGAGTAATTATTACATTAGTGGTTGCAAAATGGTGATTTTTATAAATCCATAATTCCTTTTCTCTATATTAACTAGCATTCTTCTCTAAAAAGAAGTGTTATTAATACTTCTCAGCTTTTTCTTTAAACACATTCTCTTTTTCTCTTATTACTATGGACTTATAGATTTTAAAAATAAATATTATCATTCACTCCTGTCATTATTTTAAAAAATCTTTTGATTGTCCCATTTTGGACAAGTGGGGAGTCTTGTAGTTGACATGACCTAGTAGTCTTTAATAATGTTCTTGCTCTTAAGTATACCAAGGTTCATCCTATGCAAGCTCAATTTATACATTTTCTGCCCCAGATCTCGAATCAGGCATTTCTTAAAGGAGCCCTGGTTACTTTCAGTGGAGAATGGCATTGTGAAACCAAGATCCAGGCACCAGATATACTTATTGTTACTCCTAAGCAGCTTTCAGTGAACAGAGTTAAGAATATATGACTATATGCGCATGCGTGCACACACACACACACACACACACACACACACACACACACTCCTATGTTCATGCTGCTACCTTAAATTCAAATACACCACCACAGGATTCTTCTTCAGCTGTCTTTGTCCTTATTCATTTCTCAGTTTTCCTACAGTAAGAACCCTGAGTTCCAACATCAGTATATGCACCCATTTGTTCCATTCCACAATAAATGCAAAAACTTTCAGAATTTTCATTCTTAATAACAAACCTTCCCAATAAAGCTAAAGATTTATTTGTAGTTTGTCCTTAAAACATATTTCAGTCAGTACTCAGAACCAGAAGCACTAGAAAATGTAAATATTATAGGGATTTAATCTTATACAATTGTGGAAGTGATTAGGTCAGCTGGTGTTTTGTGTCTGTTGCTGGAACCTAAAGTCCTCAGGGCAGAATCAGGAAGGAAAGATGGTGGTAAAGCAGGAGAAGCAAGAATCAAGTGAAATCTGTAAGGCTGGGGCAGAACCCCTGAGGAGGGACTGCAATAAAGTCAGACTCTCACCACCTTGGACTTTCATCCCAACTTCCATGATGGGGGATACTGCAGGAGAAGCTGGTATCTTTCAGCATGGAGTTAACACGTGCAGCCCATCCAGATGGCAGCAGTTCTCATTGTCATTTCTGGCTTACAGGGGAGAGCTAGCATGGATCTCTAAGAGTCACCCTCCTAAATGCATTTCTTACAAACTTGGTGAAGAGAGCTTGCTCTGAACCCTCCCAGGGAATGTACTTAAGAAGTGGTTGAGCTAGTGGGTCTTACAGGATGGATGGGAATCTGGGAAACAATTGCAGTTAAGTTAATTTGACACAGTATAAATCTATGCTCAAAAAACTACATTCGAATGCTACTTGTCATCATTTGCTCTGTGCATTTGTGTTATCAATTTGATATATGGTTTTGTTCATTTGCTTAAATTTTACCTTTTTATTTATTTACATGTCCCATAAATTAAAAGTACATCAAGATATACACCCTGTTATTACCCATCCCTTATGAGTTACCATTTTCACTAATATTAAAAATATATAGCTATATATAGTTTCCCCTTGTTTTTCACCAAAAGGTAACATGCTATATATTATGTAGTATATTGTACCTTGCAATAAAAGCAAATTTTTAAAAAATTTAACACCAAAAGATAGCAAATTCCTGAGCATATTTTTCATATGTTTATAAGCAATGATTCTCAACTGGGGGAGATTTTGCACCTAGGTGACATTTGGTAATGTTTAGAGACATTTTTTATTTTTTATTTTTATTTTTATTTTTATTTATTTATTTTTTTGAGTTGGAGTCTCACTCCGTCGCCCAGACTGGAGTGCAGTGGCCGCTCCCGGCCACCGCAGCCTCGACCTGTTGGGCTCCGGCGATCCTTCCGCCTCAGCCTTCCAAGTAGCTGGAACTACAGGCGTGCGCTACCATGTCCGGCTAATTTTTTGATTAACTGTAGAGATGAGGTCTCGCCAAGTTGCCCGGGTGGGTCTCGAACCCGCGTGTTCAGGCAATCCACTCACCTCAGCCTCCCAAGGCGCAGGATTACAGGCTGAGCCACCGAGCCCGGCTACATTTTTTATTTTTACAAACTGTCCAGTGAGGGCTGGTGGTAGAGATGGTGGAGATGGTGCTTTCAATAAAGCACAGATTCAGAAATCCTAATTTATTAGCTATTTGTGCTTCTTTTGTGAATTGCTGGTTGATTGCCTTTTTGGTGGGTGCTTCATATTTTGAAGATCTTTGTTTATTCTATATATTACAAACATTTTTCCCCCTGATTTTTTCTTTTTTCTTTTTTTGTAGTTGGAGTCTCACCCTGTTGCCCAGGCTGGAGTGCAGTGGTATGCTCATGGTCACCCCAGCATTGACATGCTGGGCTCTGGTGATCCTTCCACCTCAGCCTTTCAAGTAGCTGGAACTACAGGCATGCGCTACCCCACCTGGCTAATTTTTGGGGTTTTTTTAAACTTATGATAGAGACAAGGTCTCACCAAGTTGCCCAGGCTGGTCTCGAACCCGTGGGCTCAGGCAATCCACTTGCCTAGGCCTCACAAGGTGTTGGGATTACAGGTTGAGCCACTGAGCCTAGCCCCCCCACCTGATATTTATATTTAATTCTGTGTTTGATGTGCTAGGGAATTAGAAAAAAAATTTTTTTTGAGTCAGCGTCTCACTCTATCACCCAGGCTAGAGTGCAGTGGCACACTAAGGTTACTACAGCCTTGACTTCCTGGGCTGAGGCAATCCTTCCAAGTAGCTGGAACCACAGGTGCCTGCCACCACGCCCAGCTAATTTTTTGATTTATTGTAGACATGAGGTCTTGCCAAGTTTCCTAGTCTGGTCTCGAACCCTTGGGCTCAGGCAATCTTCTCACCTCCACCTCCCAAAGTGCTGGGATTTCAGGTGTGAGCCACTATGCCCAGCTGAAGTTTAAAATTTTTAAGTAGACATATACTTTTTTTTCTTTTTCTTTTACGCTGATGTTATTGTTATCTTTATTACAAGAGAAAAACATGGTTGTGGCAGAAAATTGGAAAATGCAGAGATGTATAAAGAAACATCCATATTTCTTCCTTGTTTTATTTCTTCCTCTCCAGCTTTATTGAGGTATAATTGACAACTGAATTGGTATATATTAAAGGCATACAACATGTTTGGGGGAAAAAAAACAAATTCACAAAGAATATTTAAAGAATTTTGTATCTTATTAATACACCTAATGGTAGTATAAACAAGATGAGATAAAAATAACATTCTGGTTCCGGCTACTCGAAAGGCTGAAGTGGAAGGATCGCCGGAGCCCAGCAGGTCGAGGCTGCAGTGGCCGGAAGCGGCCACTGCACTCCAGTCTGGGCGATGGAGTGAGACGCCAACTCAAAAATAAAATAAAATAAAATAAAATAACATTCTGATATAAATTATAGGCGTGAGCCTCCATGCCCAGCAATATCCTTTGTTAAATGTTAGAAATATAATACATATAATACCTAAGACATTTGGGAATCTAGAAGTAAAATGGGCAAAAATTAGAAAACCTGGAAAATGTGAGATGACAGTAGGGGAGAGGACAATGACACTGAAAAGATTGAAAATAAACACTTGGTATAGCTTTTTCTCTTTCTTTTCTTTTTTTTTTTTTTTGAGACAAGTTCTTCTCACTCTGTCACCCAGGCTGCTAGAAGCTGGAGTGCAGTGGTCTGATCATAGCTCACTTTAACTTGGAACACCTGGTCTCAAGCAATCCTGCCTCAGCCTCCCAAGTAGCTAGGACTATAGATGTGTACCACCATGCCTAGCTAATTTTTTAATTTTTATTTTTTTGTAGAGACAGGGTCTTACTATGTTTCCCAGGCTGGTGTTGAACTCCTGGCCTCAAGTGATCTTCCCAACTTGGCTTCCCAAAGTGCTGGGATTATAGGTGTGAGCCAAAAGCTTCATATGTACCAAAAATAGGGCTGCTTATATGATTTTTTATTATATTAATAGAAGTATAGTACCTAGGATATTACAATTAGAGATTCTATTCTTTGTTCAAATCAAATTTGGAATAGCATTCAGTTTATGGGTCTATGCTTAAAGAAGGGCATTGAAAAGAGTACACAGAAAGAAGAGGAAATGCATGAGGTGAGAACTGAAGGAAACAGAATTCCCTCCAAATACTTAAAAACATTTACATAGAATAAGAAATATAGGGGGTGCCAAAAAAATGTATACACATTTTAAGTATCACATTTGTTCAAAAGATGGAGTTAATCAAATGAATGCTAGTGTCACCATGTGACAGTCAAAGAAAATGGCGGAAGCACAGTTGTTGAGTGAAAGTCATACTACACATTGCTACTGTAATTTAATTCAATTCTGAAATGTAATACATAGATAACATCTTTTAAAATGCGTATACGTTTTTTGGCACCCCTGTAGCTGCATCTGTGTTTCTCTAGAAGGCAAAACTCAGACCAGAATACAGATGTCATAAAGAGAATAATTTCAATTCAACTTTAGAAACAAATAGTTATAGTTGAATGTACTATATTAGTGAGGTCCCCATCATTAACGTTTTTAGACAAAGCCTGGAATTTCACAGAGGGGATTCTGAGTGTCACTCAGTGGGAAAGTTGTGTTGAATCAACTCTATGATTCTATTTTCTATTCACACCTAAATAGCTTCTGAGAGCAGCCCTCTATTAATGATACAGAATGTGTTATTCATAATACTGACCTTGATTCATAAAGAAAATATTTAACTGTGATCAGCTATATATAATTGAACCTGGTGGGAGTTGTAGAAGCATCTTAGAGGCTGCTTACTTGTTTTCCAGTAGTTGATCGTATTAATTTGGGATCAGACCTGACTAGGCAAGTCTGATTGACTGGTGGGACTATCCAGTGTCTATAAGAATGCAGGACTCAAGATAGAAATGCCAGTTGAAAATGAACTCATCTCCAGGGAAGAAAGGGTATGACATAGCAGCAAAGCTATTAACAGTGTCTCAGTTATCAACTGGAGCAACGGCTCTGTTCAGTGCCTCGCACCTAGATTGGTTTTCCAGCTTCCTGTGAATATATGCATGCTTTAGAGGAAGGGGTATTGTGAGCAAAACCTAAAATAACTGTGCTGACTACAATGTCTGTAAGACCTCAGAATGCAAAATAAATGCTGCTTTGACGCCCATGTGGCACACTACAACACAAAAGGGAGATGTTCTGTTTTTGCTCAGAACACATGTTGTCTTGGTACATTACAGGCCCCAGGAACACTGTTTTGTGTAGAGGGTTTTAACACATTAACACTGCCTAATGTAGCATTGGGATTTGAGGAAAGTGCCCAGGAGTTAAGCTGTGTTCAATGGCAAAGGACCTGCATCTATTTTTGGGTGCAGTGAAGGCCCCAGACACTGAAAAAAGAAAGTAAAGACCTGTTTATTAGCATACTGAGACAGTCTTGGTGATTCCTAATAATAAAGGAGAGAGAATTTGATTGGGTATAGAATTCCCTTGAGAGAAGGTAAGCATGAGTAGCCAGGTCATTATTCTAAACATGACCTATGGGGTTTTTTGTTGTTTTTTTTTTTTTTGAGTTGGAGTCTTACTCTGTTGCCTAGGTTGGAGTGCAGTGGCACACATGGCCACTGCAGCCTTGACCTGCTGGGCTTAGGCCATCCTTCCACCTCAGCCTTCCAAGTAGCTGGAACTATAGGCACGTGCTACCATGCCTGACCTGTTTTTTGATTTATTGTAGAGACGAGGTCTCGCCAAGTTGCCCAGGCTGGTCTCGAACCCCCAGGCTCAGGCAATCCTCTTGCTTTGGCCTCCCAAAGTGCTGGGATTACAGGCTGAGTCACCGTGCCCGGCCATGGTTTTAAAATTGTTTGACACTTCTTCCATTGAGAGTTGAGCTCTACATCTCTTCTCTTTGAATGTGAGTCTGACACTTGGTCACTGACTTATATCCAATAAAATGCCCTGTGTGATGCTGTGTGACTTTGGAGACTAGATCATAAGATGCAACACAGCTTTCACCTTGCTTATAAAGTCCTGCTTATAAAACCCAATACAACTTTCATCTAGCTTTTAAAGCCCTGAGCTGCTTTGTAAAAAGTCTGACTATCTTGAGGCAGCCATGCTAGGAGGAAGCTCAGGCCACATGAAGAGTATGTTCAGGTATTCTGGCTGACTGTCCAGGCTGAGGTACCAGCTTCAACCACCAGCTATGTCAGGAAATATGCCTCCAGAGGATTCCAGTCTCCAATCACGGAGACATCCTCAGGCATTGAGTCTTCCCAAATGAGGCCCCAGACATCATGTAGCAGAGATAAGCCATCTTTGGCTCTGCCTTGCCTAAATTCTGAATGAGAAGGCAATTTTATACTTTGCAAAGGAAAAAACTATAAAATTTGATCCTCACAATGACACAGTTAAGCAGGTTGGACTGACATTATTATCACTCTCCTTTTATAGATTAAGAAAACAAAACAACAAACAGGGATTTGAACTGACCTATTTTGAGATGATACAGGCATGCTGACACTACAATCCTGATCTTTGGACTCCAAAGTTTGTGTTTTCTCTGTTCTCATCTGGATACTATGGGACTTTAAAACAGCCTAAGGAAATAGGATACACCCAGAACTTTAAGACAAGGTCAGAAAATGTTGACTGAATGGAAGTTAACAAGAATCAATATGAAATGGATGAGATCAGTCACTCTGTGGAGAAATAATCATGTAAGATATGAACTACAAATTGATGCTGATGAATAAGGCTATATTTTAAAACGGCACCAATGGGGGAAAACTCTTAGGACTTTTAACGTTATAAGGAAGTGTTACAATGATATAACACTTTTAGGAGCTAATTTTTAAAAAATAAAATAGGAAAGTTAAATAACTAAAAACACCCTGCCAGTTTTGCTTCTGATGAAATCGGGAAAAGTGACATGACTAGCTGATGGTGCGATTTCAGTCCACTTTGTCGTCCTTTTTGTAAAGAAGAGTGCTTCAGATTAGTTTAGCTTGACGACATTATCATTTATGACCATCTTCATTTACTCTACATTGGCCAAGTCATCTTTTGATTTAAATTTAGTTCCTCATGGAAACTTTCCTGCTTGGAAGAGAAGGTACAATGAAAATGACCATGCTCATTTGACAGGCAGGATTTTTCAGTGCAGAGGAATGTTAGTATTCTGATTCATCAAGCAGCACTCACACTCCATGCCTTACCCTGAGAGTAAGCATCAGCTCTCAGGATCACAGCGGTCTTATGGATATGCAGACCTCCTATTTCAAAAGCCGGCAGGACAGCTTTCTATCTCTTGAATCATCCTAAATGCAATAAAAAGGTTACTGGTGACTTTCCCCCACATGAGTAGTACACAAAGGCAGAGTCCACTGAAGTTTTTCATGACTTCATGTTTAGGTTACTTTGGTAACTCACTGCATGTCATCCGGAGCCCACGGTAACTTCTACTGGTTCTCCTCCTATTTCTCCCTTCCCTAACATTCCCTGCCCCCCAATTTTTCTCCCTTGCTATTAGATAAACTGATTTTTAATAATGACTTGTATTTAACTAATTCCATTCTGTAACTGGGCATCTCAAATAGAATTTACCTCTCTTCTCCCAATTGTTTTCATAACTATTTTGCAGAGAATGCCATAGAATATCCTGTTCACGAAAGGCACAAAGTACATAAAATGTTTTGAATTATCGTCTTCAAAATAAAAATGATGAGTTTCGATGCTTCAGAGTCTAGAATGCTATGTGCCTCGAACATGCCCTAGGGCATGGGAATGCTCAATTGATATGTGTTAAATAAATAGATCTAGAAAATAGAAAATACATGAAAGAAAACATTTTATTTCTCAACGATGAGGGAAAAAAAGCTTTTAGACTTCCATTTAGACTCATTTTAGGCCAAATCCTTCAATGAAAGGGAAACAAGCGCCACACTGTTAATTTAGCTGTTCCTAAATATATTTCTATCTAATTCTACTCGGACGTTTCCATCTCGAGGCTGAAGCCCTTCTTTTATGACACACAACGTTCGTTGAGATGGAAATAAGTCGGATGGGCTTCCCCGCCTTCCTCCCTCTAGGATTCCAACTTCTCCTCGAACATCACCCCTGTTCTTCTAGTAAATCCCACATTACGGAGCAGGCTGGGGACGGAGGAGACGTAGGGAAGGAGGAAGCTGGAGCCATGGAAACGGCGAAGCGGGGGAAAAGCGCGAGCGCGCGGGCGGCGGGAGGGGAAGAAACGCTCCCCTAACGACGGCGCGAGGGCGCTTCTCTGTTACGTCACACAGCCGGGTGACGTCACGACCGTGACACGCTGGTGACGCCGTTGCCGCGGCGACTTCTAGTCGTCTCCGCCCCCTTCCTCCGCCCCCCCACCCCCCAGCGTCCTTCCCCCAATCCCCTCAGGCTCGGCTGAGCCGGGGGCCGCCGGCCGGTACCTGAGGTGGCCCCGGCGCCCTCCGCCAGCGGCGCCGTCCGGGCCGCCCCTCCCCGCGCCCCCGCGTCCCCGCGCCTCCGCCCCCGCCTCCCTCCGCCCTCCGCCTCCCTTCCCCCTCCCCGCCCAGCAGCAGCCGCTCGGCCCCGGCTCTCGGTTATAAGATGGCGGCGCTGAGCGGCGGCGGCGGCGGCGCGGAGCAGGGCCAGGCTCTGTTCAACGGGGACATGGAGCCCGAGGCTGGCGCCGGCGCCGCGGCCTCTTCGGCTGCGGACCCGGCCATTCCCGAGGAGGTGAGTGCCGGCGCCACCCCGCCTCCCCTCCGACTCCGGGCTCGGCTGGCTGCTGTTTATTTTGGGGAAAGAGGCGGCGGTGGGGGCTCGGTGCCCTCAGCCAGCTTCTCCGGTCGGCTCTGCGGGGTGGGAGGTGGGCATCGCCCCCGCGTCCCTCTCAGTCACGCGGCTCCTCGCTACGTAAACACACACAATGGCCCAGGGGGTTTTCCCTGGCCCCCACCCCAGATGCGGAGCTTGGGGCAGCGACGGTTGAGCGGGAGGCTATCAATAGGGGGCGAAACTCGGGGTTGGCCCGAGAAGGTCACGACTGGCTGAGGTATCCAGCCCCGCATCTGTCGGATGTTTTCTTTTGGGGGGGGCGGCGCTGTCGGGCTGGAGGATGCAGGTTAGTTGCCAGGGCCGGGACCCCGGCCGGAGTTACTGTCGTGTATAGTTATTACATGGTCACGGGAACGATGGGACGCATCACTCCCTTTCTACTCTCCCTGAGTGCACCCCTTTTCAGGCCGCTGTCCCCCCCTTGCACTTTTCGACTTGTTTGGGAATTTTTCTTCACCTGTTTTACCCAGCGGATGGTTTTGATTTAGTCTTTACTTTTTAAATGCTAAATCGTAGTTTCGATGCCTTTTTCATTCTGGTCTCTGGTCCCCGGTTCCTGATGTTTGTCAGTGATCTGTAGCTGACTCGTAACCTCCATCCCATGCCCATCTGCCGCCCCGCGCATTTTCCAGTTGTCCGACCCGCCTGCCTTCTAACCTCAGCTTCCACTTAAGAGCATTTTTGCACTTCGCTTACCCTAGTCCTCTTGAGGCTCTCTACTTCATTCCGCTGCTTCCTACCTCTGTTACTTATTGTTATCTTTCCAAATCCTCCTGGGCGCTTTGGAGCGACTTACTTTGTGAACCCTGAAGCTGTCAAGATTCCATCAGGTTTCATTTGGCTCTCTTCGCCCTTGCACTACTGGCACTTTTTGGCTATTTCCATTGTGCATTCACATCTCTTTTTTTTTTTATAGGTTTAATTCGTTTCTACCCATTTTTTATAGGTTTAATTCGTTTCTTAGTGTTGTCCTCCTTTTTGTCCTATTTTTTCCTTTCTTTTTTTTTCTCTCTTCAGTCCTTGTTTCTCTTAGCCTGTTTTTGTATTCAGCTTCTTTTTTTTTTTGAGTTGGAGTCTCACTAATTACCCCAGACTGGAGTACAGTGGCCGCTCCCAGCCACCGCAGCCTCCACCTGCTGGGCTCCAGAGATCCTTCCGCCTCAGCCTTCCAAGTAGCTGGAACTACAGGCGCACGCTACCACGCCCGGCTAATTTTTTGATTTATTGTAGAAATGAAGTCTCGCCAAGTTGCCCAGGCGGGTCTTGAACCCGCGGGCTCAGGCAATCCACTCATCTCCGCCTCCCAGAGCGCGGGATTACAGGCTGAGCCACCGAGCCCGGCTGTATTCAGCTTCTTAAAACTGTATCAAATACATTTTGTTTTTTATTACAAGTATTTGATAGTTTATTACATAAAATAATACACTATGTCTTACAAATAATAAGATAATATGTGGTGTAATAACTGTGCTTTGCAATGATTAATTACAAGGTAATGTGACTTATTCTGTAGTCTAGTTCTCTTTCTTACCTACTACTTACATTTTGTTTTTCAATTCTCATAACGTCTTGTTCTTTCTTCTCACTATGCAGTTCTTTTTCCTGCTTCATCATCTTTACTTTGGAAATTCGTCCAATATGCTTGCTGTATTCATTATTAGTTTGTTCACAGTAATGTTTGTTTTCCACCCTTTTATACCGTCTTTATTTATATGTCCAAAATTTGTTCTGAACCATCATTTGGTCTCTTCTAAATTTCTTATTTTGTTATTTCTTAAAACCACTTCACTTTTCAGTTTGCATTTCTGCTCACATCAGTTTCCTCTAATATCTGTACATTTCTCCCAGCTTCTTGGATTCTAAGGATAAAGCTCTTCCCTACTTCCATTTCCTAGTTTATTCTGTTTCCCTTGTCCCCAGTAGTAATTCATTTTGCCTTGTTTCCTGGCTTTTGGTACTTAACTTTCTGAAGCTTCCTCTTATCTTTCCCACACCTCCACATTCCTTCTTATTTATAAACAGGTTGTTCCGTTGACATGGAAATTTATTTTTAGGATACATTGTTTTTAATGGATAAATACTAGCGGTCACATCTGCTGTCTATTTTCTCCAGGAATCGGATATGCCTTTGTCATACCAGGCACAGGTGCCTCTGGGCTTTATTTTACTCTGCAATATATGTGTGGTTTTGTTGAATTGTATCTTGTTTGAAGACTACCACAGCTAGAAGAGTGGTTAAATTAATGGGTAGGGATCGTGACATTGTAATTCTCTGATTATAACGCTCTTTATATTGAGAATTGTTTCAGTTATTAGAGCAGTTTGCAAATCTGTAGAGAAAGCCTGTGTTAAGTAAAATCTCCACCCTGCTATAGTTTTTGAAACGGCCAGATGTTTGAAACTCTACTCCCTGAAGATTCTGATTTAGTTAGGTGACAGCTAGGGCCATGGGTTTCTGAATTTGGCACTCTTCCTGAGCAATTCCCATGTACCAATGATTGAGAACCTCTAGATGAGTTTAAGTTTAAATTGCCACTCACTGAAAAGCATATTTCTGTCTCCTGAAACTATTAAGGGTATTCCTAACTAATCTGGTTAAAAGACAAATGTTTCCCACTGTCCTTTCCACCCAGCTTTTAAAGTTTAGTGATTAATAGTTTTTCCTCTGTTTTCTTATGAATTGATAATAAATGTATTTGGCTAGTATTTGTGTTTTGACATAATTTCAAAATGTGTCTCTTTTGAATATAGATATCGATATTACAGATGATAAGATAAATTTCTCTAAGAAATAATTTTAAATTAGAATTGATATTAATTCAGTGGAGACTGAAATGTACTGTGGTCTTTTAATTGAACTGACTTCTTTGTATACATTTAAAGGAATCTCTTATAATTGCAAAGTATATGGAAAGAAAAAATGGTGCTTGTGTGTAATGACACTTTTTATTCTAAAGATTTATATTACCTGACAGTAAAATATAGATTTTTGTTAAAGTTTCTCGGGGGGAAATGCACTAAAAAATTTCTAATTACCAAGGGAAAGCATGTTCATTCAAAAAATATAAGTATAAAAAAGTAAAAAAAAAATTTCAATAACCTCTCCACTAAGATAGTATTACTATAAACATCTTGGTGTATTCCAAGCACTTTTTTTGTGCTTGTTTAATATACTGTATATATTTGTAATTTTAAAAAACTTAATATAGCAAAACTTTTTGCATTTCATTAAATATGCTATGGTTTATTTAACTGATTGTCTTTTTTGGGTATTAGGGTTTTTGTTTTGTGTTTTGAGTAGGAGTCTCACTCTGTCGCCCAGGCTGGAGTGCAGTGACACACTACCACCACAGCCTTAACCTGCTGGGCTCAGGTGATCCTTCCACCTCAGCCTTCCAAGTAGCTGGAACTACAGGCACGCACCACCATGCCTGGCTAATTTTTTGATTTATTGTAGAGATAAGGTCTCGCCAAGTTGCCCAGACTGGTCTCGAACCTCTGGGCTCAGGCAGTCCTCTCACCTTGACCTCTCAAAGTGTTGAGGTTATAGACTTGAGCCACCACGTCTGGCCGGCTATTAGGTTTTTAATTTTTTACTATTATCAAACATTTTGAACATAAGATGTAGATTTTAGTTATTAAAATATGTTGGAGAGAGAACAAATTTTATGTCTTGTGTTTGTAGGTGTTCAAAATAGAATATTCTGATAAATGACAGGAACTTATTAAGTATTTGTTAAATGAATATGCTTATATTTTTGATGTTAAACTTTTACTTCTGACCATTTATGTTTCCCTGATGTTTCTTTCTATAACCATATGGTATGATATAGTATGCAGATTAATATGACCAGATGGTGTAATAAATACATTTATTTTTCTAAAAAGTGTGATACCGGGGTGTGATATTTATTAGCTATTCTTCATGTGCTGTGTTTCTGTAGATGGAAGCTTTTTACAGTGGCATTACAATGACTATTGTGTTCTGTTTTCAAGATCTCTTATTGTTAATTTTGGTTAAGCTGTGTAATTATAGTAATGCATTGACTAGGGAGTATTCTGGAATAGAATCTCCTGTATAATGAGATTCACTATTAAAATACATCTTTGTGAACTACACTAGGTTGGATTGCATCATAGCTCTGAAAAGTAGTATTCCCAACTAAGGCAGGTGCTTAGGTAGTTCTGGCAATTGCTGTTAATACTTGTCTAGATATATTTTTAGGTACTTTTTGGGCAAAATTATAGAATAGCCACTTTCTTTGGTATTTCTAGTGTTCCCTTTCTGTACTCTTTCTCCTTACTTAATGAACTCTCTCTTTTAGGCATCCACTCACCCCTTCTTCTATTTAGAGCGTTATCTGTCAGTCATTTATGTATGCTGACCATTAAGGAATTGTGAGTAAGCAGCTAAGAAAGGAATGTTGGGTTGAGTGTTTGAATCCTTGAATGTAGAGTGAGTGCAAACTTTATTTAATTGTATAGTATTTGGATAATAAAAACTATATTAGGATGACAGGCTAGAGCAGTTTAGCTTTCTTGTTTTACTATCCCTTGCTTTCCTGATTAGGCTGAGTAGGAAGTAGATCTGACTGTAGCAGCTGGAAACCTATGTTCTGTGACTGATGGGGAAGAGGGGGAGGGAGTAGGTGCAATTGTTTTTTGGCATTTTCTAAGACCTGATTCCTGCCTTGTAGAATGGGGTGACTAGTATTCTTTTTTTCTCTTTTTCTCCCAATTGTAAAATTGTTTTCTCCTTCAGAACTGCAGAAGTGCATTTTGTTTGAGACTTTGATAATTATAATTTAGCTGAGTATTTAGAAAAATTCTGTCATAATCCCTTTGTTTTATGAAATCCAGTATGTTCCTTAATCTTCTTATATTTTTGCCTGAAATTGTTATTAAGATAAGCCTTGTCAGTAGCTCTTACTAGATTTTGTCTTCTTCAGAAGTTAAATTATTTTTAGTTCTTTAATCATTCACTGTCTGTTTCACCTACATTGGTTATTCTGTAAAGTCAGAATCAACAATAGTGATAGAACTTCTGAATTCAAAATAGGTGGGGCTGTTTGGGAGCTTTTCTATTTTTTTCAGGTTAAGCAATGCTTTCTGTTATGTGTTATACATAATTTCATGTTAATATAAGAACACAAAATATAGACTAATTTGTTCCATTCCTTCCTAGATATTTAGTGGAGGCATTGACATATTTTTATTTTTCAGTTTATTTTGGCTACCATCTGAATTTACTGCCATACTTAATTAGCACGGTAGTCAGAAGAAGCTCTTAATACAGTCTCCACCCTAACATTAAGCAATTATTTTTTTCTCCCCTCTACCCTCTGAGATTATTTTTGTTTCCATGTTTTCTCTTGGGCTTAAAAAACCCCCAAAAATTGTTATTCGTGTTCCTTCCCATAGCAAGACTATACATATAGAGGGAGATTGATACCCAGTAACTTCATTTTTTTTTCAGGGCCCTGGGAATGCCCTTGATACAGAATATAAAAATTGCTTTGAACTCAATTAACTTTATATCTTCTGAAAGCTTGGTAACATCAAATGAAACATTTTCATTCTTGTAATGTTGTAGCTGCAGTTCCTGACAGCTCTTTTGGGACAGATGTACCATAGGATGGTAGTTTTCAAATTATACCAGAACTCTAGGACAGTTTTTTTTTTTTTTTGAGTAGGAGTCTCACTTTGTTGCCCAGACTGGAGTGCAGTGGCCACTCCCGGCCACCGCAGCCTCGACCTGCTGGGCTCGGTGATCCTTCCGCCTCAGCCTTCCAAGTAGCTGGAACTACAGCCGCGCGCTACCACGCCCGGCTAATTTTTCTTTTGATTTATTGTAGAGATGAGGTCTCACCAAGTTGCCCAGGCGGGTCTCGAACCCGCGGCTCAGGCAGTCCACTCACCTCAGCCTCCCAAGGCGCGGGATTACAGGCTGAGCCAGCAAGCTCGGCTTAGGACAGTTTTTTTAAAAACACTCTATCACTGTAGGAAATAAAAATTTTAAATTCCCCTAATACATATATGAAACAGTTTTTGTCTGTTTTGTAACTTTTTAAATCCTTATCTATAATAGTGTGTGGCACATAAGTACTGAGATATTTGGTGAAAGAATGAGTGAATGAAACCCTACTAGATATGAGGTGCTCTGATTTTATGTACTGTTCAGTGATCTTTTTTCTTTCTTTCTTTCTTTCTTTTTGAGTTGGAGTCTCACTTTGTCGCCCAGGCTGGAGTGCAGTGGTGTGTTCTTTTGGCCACTGCAGCCTCCACCTGCTAGCTTCAGGCGATCCTTTTGCCTCAGCCTTCCAAGTAGCTGGAACTACAGGTGCGCACTACCACGCCCAGCTAATTTTTGATTTATTGTAGAGAACGAGGTCTCACCAAATTGCCTGGCTGGGTTTCAAACCCATGGGATCAGGCAGTCCATTCACCTTGGCCTCCCAAAGTGCTGGGATTACAGGCTGAGCCCGGCCAGTGATCTTTTTTCTATGCCAGTCATAAAGTCAGTTTAATAGACAGCGGGCACTTTGAAAAACACTGTTTTGGTGTTTCAAGAACCTTCTTCAGAGGTTAATTCCAAGGCTCTGTTTAATGCCTCTTCACCCTAACTATTAAAATTCTTAATTTATCAGACTTATTTGTTGGCTTTCTTGAAAAAAGGGTTTTATGACTGTAAAAAATTCTAGAGCTACTATGTATAGAAAGAGGTTTGTGTTGGCATGAGTCTTCCCAGGTGTCATATTCTGTAGAAAATTACAACAATTTGCACAGTTTTCTAACCCCTGTGTCTAAGGCAGTGGTTAGCAAACTTTTTCTTTTAAAGTCAGAGGTAAATATTTTAGGCATTGTGGTCTCTGTCACAACTCCTTAACAGTGGTGTTGTAGCTCAAAAGTAGCTAATAGATAATATATAAACAAATGGATTTGACTGTGTTCCAATAAATGTTACTTATGGTCACTGAAATTTGAGTTTCATTTGATTTTCATGTGTCATAAATAGTCTTTTGATTTTTTTTTTAAACCACTTTATTTAATTTTAATTTTTTTTGAGTTGGAGTCTCACTCTGTCACCCAGGCTGGAGTGCAGTGGCACACACACTAACGGCCACCCCAGCATCAGCCTCCTGGGCTCAGGCAATCCTTCCGCCACAGCCTTCCTATTACCCAGAACTATAGGCATGCGCTACCATGCCTGGCTAATTTTTTGGTTTATTGTAGAGATAAGATCTCGCCAAGTTGCCCAGGCTGTTCTCAAACCTGTGGGCTCAGGCAGTCCCCTCACCTCCGCCTTCCAAGTGCTGGAATTACAGGCTTGAGCCACTGAGCCTGGCCTATAACCACTTTAACGTGTAAAAACTGTTGTTTGTGAACTGTACAAAAGTAGGCGGTAGGCCAGTTCATAGGCTGAAGTGTTCTGACTCCTGATCTAAGGGAAAGAAACTATATCATATTTGGGGTTCTGAAATTGAGGTGTGGTGTGGAGGTCTATAGAAAGTTCATAATTCCTTTTTTATTTTTTTTGAGTTGGAGTCTCACTCTGTTGCCCAGACTGGAGTGCAGTGGCACGCTCGTGGCCACCGCAGCCTCGACCTGCTGGGCTCTGGTGATCCTTCTGCCTCAGTCTTCTGAGTAACCGGAACTACAGGCGCGCGCTACCACCCCAGCTAATTTTTGATTTATTGTAGAGATGAGGTCTTGCCAGGTTGCCTGGGTGGGTCTCGAACCCGTGGGCTCAGGCAATCCATTCGCCTTGGCCTTCCAAAGTTCTGGGATTACAGGCTGAGCCACTGAGCCTGGCCCATAATTGCTTTTTTTTTTTTTTTACGAGATTTATTGGGATGTAATTTACACAAAATGTACCATCTTAAATGTACACTTTGAGTTTTGACAAACTTTCTATCACCACAATCAAGAAGATATAGAACATTTCTATCATTCCAAAATATTTCCTAGTTCCTCATTCATTCAGCGTGAGAGCGAAAGAGAAAGAGAGAGAGATGAGTCTCCCTCTGTTGCCTAGGCTGGACTTGAACTCCTGGGCTCAGTCTCTGGAGTCACTGGAACAGTACTACAGGCATGCTTGACTGTGCCTGACTCCTACGTAGTTCCTCTTTGCATTCAGTCCCATCTTCCACCCTCAGTCCCTGGCAAACGCTGTTCAGATCTGTAGTTTTGCCTTTTCCAGAAAGTCATATAAATGGAATCATACAGTGGTAATCTTATGTGTTTAGCTTCTTATATTTAGCATAATACTTTTGAGATTCATCCATGGTGTTGCATGAATCAGTATTTAGCTGCTGTTTGTTGCTTAGTAGTATTCTGTTGTGTGATTGTACCACAATTTTATACATATCACCATTTGATGTATGTTTGGGTTGTTTCTAGTTTTTAGCTATTATGAATCAAGCTTCTGTAAACATGTGCGTTCAGGTTTTTGTGTGAACTTTTGTTTTTATTTCTCTTGAGTAAGGACCTGAAAGTGGGACTGATGGATTGTATGGTAAGTATATGTTTAACTTTACAAGAAAATGCCAAACTTTTCTAAAGTGGCAGTACCATTTTGCACTGCTGCCTAACAGTGAATGAGAGTTCCAGTTACTCTGTATTCTTGCTAGCATTGGAATTGTCGGTCTTCTTAGTTTAAGCCATTCTAGTTAGGTAGACAGTAGTAGCTCATTGTGGTTTAAATTTGCATTTTCCTAGTAACTAATGATGTTGGGCATCTGTTTATATGCTTATTTACTAAACATATATTTTCTTTGGTGAAGTATCTGTTTAAGTCTTTTTTATTTGATATTTGTCTTCTTACTGCTATATATATTCTGGATACAAATCCTTTATATCAGATATGTGTTTTGCACATGTCTTCCAGGCTATGGTTGGTCTTTTCATTTTCCTAAGCGTCTTGATGAGTAGAAGTTATTTTTTTTTAATGAAGTCTTATTTATGAGTTTTTTCTTTTGTAACTCATGCTTTTTGTGTCCTAATACTAAATATTTGCTTTTAAAAGTTTTCTCCTAGGCGTCTGGGCTCGATGGTTCAGCCTGTAATCCCAGCACTTTGGGAGGCTGAGGCGAGTGGATTGCCTGAGCCCGCAGGTTCGAGACCAGCCCGGGCAATTTGGCGAGACCTCGTCTCTACCATAAATAAAAATTAGGTTGTGGTAGTGTGCGCCTGTAGTTCTGGCTACTTGGAAGGCTTAGGCAGAAGGATCACCGGAGCCCAGCAGGTGGAGGCTGCAGTGGCTGTGAGCATGCCCCTGCACTCTAGCCTGGGGTGACAGAGTGAGACTCCACCTCAAAAAAAAAGTTTTCTCCTAGAAATTTTATAGTTTTAGTATATACATTTGGTCTGTGATCAGTTTGGAGTCAGTTTTTGCATATGTGAGGTAGTAGTCAAGTTTCGCTCATTCTTTTACTTAGGGACGTCTGGTTGTTTCACATTTATCAACCTTTTTCTGTTGAATTATCTTGGCACCTTTATTGAAATCAGTTGCTTATGCTTATGAGTTTTGAGTTATACTGTTTTGTTGATTTATATGTCCATTCATAGGCTAGTACCACACTATCTTAATTACCATAGCTTTATAATTACATCTTAAAATTAGGTAGGTCCAGTTTAGAGGATTTTTAGAACTTTGACTTTTTAATTTCTTGTGTTACTGAACTTTTGGAAGGAGTGAACCCATTATTTCCTTCAGATTCTCAAGTGTCTTCTACCTCCAAAATTATTAAGACTTACTTCAGTATACAGTTAATACATCTCTGTCTTAAACTATTATGTGGTGGTAAGGTTCATGAAAGGTGGCAGGTTAAAAAAAATCATCCAAAACTAATTTCCTTATAAGAAATAAAGGAAATATTCTAGTAGGTTACACAAAAAAGTCAATTATACCCATTTTACCGTATTGCAAAATTATGAAGTAGAAGCAAGATGTGTAAAGGGGAAAGTGAATATATTTAGATGTTTATTCACCAAAAAAATCACTGAAATGTTAATTAGGTTGTGGATGATAGTAGTTTACAATACTAGCTAGCTATGTTTTTCTCCATCTTCATTATAAGAGTTCTTCCAGCCAGGCTCGGTGGCTCAGCCTGTAATCCTGCGCCTTGGGAGGCTGAGGTGAGTGGATTGCTTGAGCCTGCAGGTTCGAGACCCGCCTGGGCAACTTGGCAAGACCTCATCTCTACAATTAATCAAAAAATCAGCTGGGCATGGTAGCGTGCGCCTGTAATTCCAGCTACTTGGAAGGCTGAGGTGGAAGGATCACTGGAGCCCAGCAGGTTGAGGCTGCGGTGGCCGGGAGCGGCCACTGCACTCTAGTCTGAGCAACAGAGTGAGACTCCAACTCAAAAAAAAAAAAAAAAGAGTTCTTCCATTTGAAACCTGTGTCATGTTCTGTGATGTTTCAGAATTAACACCTTTATTAATCTTAGGCATCATTAAATCATCATGTTTTTGCTAAGGATAAGCAGCATATGGTAGTGGTTGTTCATATTTCTTTCCAAAGGGGCCCATAAGGCTCTTCACCTTGTTTTAAACTACACTGGTGATAGTTTTTTACTGCTTAACTCGGGGAGTACCGTATGATATAAAATTAAGTTTCTTGTCATGATTTTCACTTAACAATTTAAAAACTAACAATCAGGAAACACGTGTTCATAAAGAATACATCTAGAATACATTAGTATAGAGTCATGTGGCAGGGGATTGTAGGAACTGACCAGGCTTTTGATCATGTTGCAAGGAGTATCTTTCCAATTTTGTTTGGTCACCTTGCAGATTTTGAAAATACATTTCCAAGGACAAACACAACATCTTGGCAGACTGTTTTTTAACTGTCGCTTCAAAATTAGTGTGTTTTAAAAAAATAAAGATGTGGATCTCCTTACTGTAGTAGATACTTTAATTGTATTTAAGTGGAGAAATACCTTTGTTATATATTTTTTCTTGCACTACATATATAACCTTTAAATTAATAACATCAGAATATTTTGACTTCATGTTAGCAAATTTAACTAAAATTTTAGGATGCTTTGAATTTGTCACTTACCTTGAAGTATTTTAAAAAACAGTTTAACTACTGCTTGGAGCTGTTTCTCTATTGACCTAATATTTATAAACTGTATTTTCTGTCTTGTACTATTTATTTTGTAGAATAAAATTGGGCTTTTTTTTTTTTGAGTTGGCGTCTCACTCCGTCACCTCGACCTGCTGGGCTCCGGCGATCCTTCCATCTCAGCTTTCCGAGCAGCCGGAACTACAGGCACGCGCTACCATGCCCGGCTAATTTTTTTGATTTATTGTAGAGATGAGATTTCGCCTGCCCAGGCGGGTCTCGAACCTGCGGGCTCAGGCAATCCACTCACCTCAGCCTCCCAAGGCGCGGGATTACAGGCTGAGCCACCGAGCCTGGCTGGGCTTTTAATATTAAAGGGAATTACTAGCATCAGCAGTAAAAGTGTAATAATTTAAGTCTTAGGTAGGTATGATAATTTTTATAGAGTTTTTGTTAGAATTTCTGGTTATTGCTGTATGAAAGTAGTTTAATTCCCATTATAAAAAATTTTATCTTTTCTGTGAATACCAAACAATTATTGTCTTTATAACTTAAAGTACTATTGATAATTACTCTTAACTAAAAAAAAAATTTTTTTTTTTGCACATATTGTATTACTATACTTCCATGAGAATAGTGTCAGAGAACTTGAGATAGGGAAGAGATTACCATTCAGAGTAGTCCTTATATTTCTATTCTAGAGCCACTGAAAATGTTCATTCCCCTTTAGTTTTTCATGATTGCATGTAGCATCATTGTCACTATTCCACTTATATAGTCTTCCGGCACATGCCTTCTCATATTAACAATAAGTTTCATCATACATGAGAACTCAGTTCAGTGCTTGCTTTTTGCTGGCATCTCTTGAACCTCCTCCCCCTGCCTTATGCTGTGCACTGAACTTCTAGTTGCCCAAACATGTTAAGTACACCGTAGGGAGAGTATGGAAGGAAAATAAGATGATGGATAACATAAAAGCCTTTGCAAAAAAAATTTTTTTAGAAAGCAGGATTTATTGAGAGGACAGAAAAGCTCCAACGCAGGAGTGAACCCAAGGGGGTTACCTGCCTTTGCAAAATTATAGTGGTCTTATTCTTTTCTTCTGATTTTCAAGACAAAATATAAATAAGAAAA
>CAUYQG010116700.1:0-31998 GCA_963574415.1 Tarsius wallacei | reverse complement strand
CCCGGCTGATTTTTTGATTTATTGTAGAGATGAGGTCTTGCTTGCCCAGGCGGGTCTCGAACCCGCGGGCTCAGGCAATCCACTCACCTCAGCCTCCCAAAGGCGCGGGATTACAGGCTGAGCCACCGAGCCCGGCTCACTCAATAGTTATTTACTCAGACAGGGAAATTTCCCCTGAGTTGTCTACAATTCATTCATGAGCCAAAAGAAAAAATTCTTTGTGTGAAAACTAAAAATTGACATAACAGCAATGCCGACCAGGGCTTCAGTGAGAACTCACTTGTCAAAACAGGTATTGAGAAACACAGCTAGAGTTTGGGAGCTGGACTAGCTTTGCAGTCCTTGTGATAGGTAATGTCAACTGTGAACCTTCGGCGGAGAGGAGCTGACCCAGCGCGGTTGCCGTCTGTTGCCTCTTGCTTCTGTGCTGCCCGGCTAAGAACAGAAATTTAGTGTGAACTTTGTTCCTTGTTGCTTTTTAAAAGGCTCCTCTCTACTTTTGAGATCCCTTGTTGCTTGGAGGCTTGTATTTTAACTTATGATTAAATTCGTTTGAGTATAAGTTTATTGCATGTGAAATGTTGTAGAAGAGAAGTAAAGGGATGGACAGTTTCTAGCCCACTTCTAGGATAGTCCAGGACCAACAACTTCTCTAACCGAAATGCCTGCGGTCGACTCCTGATGGGTCTTTTTGCTCCTGCTTTGTCCCACACCGCTCTGTGTCCACACTGCAGTGAGAACGATGATTCCAAACACATGTGGGCTGTCCCATTCCTGCTTCAACTCTTTGGTAGCTCCTTGGAGCCTTCACACTAAACTCCTAGCTCTCCAGGACCTCATGCCAGGCACTGAATGTTCTGGCTCCACCAGTCTCTCCCTGGCCGCACCTCCATCACCCCCACTTTACATTCTGCCTTCAGTTCTATTGACTATGCTCCTTCTTGCTTCCCAGCTTTTAACTCTTGACATTCTGTTCACCTGAGACACTCTGCCTTCTCCATCCTACACCTTGCTTTTCTTCTCTCCTTTTTCTCTTTCTCTCTCTGTGCCTCCTCATCTGGCTAAATCCTCTAAGACCCAAGTTGCTTTCCAACTTCCTAGGACCATGCTAAGATGCTCTCTTGTGCAGACAGGCTCCCACTGTACCCAGTATATATGTCCTAGCATTTATCACATGGTGATGTAATTGCTTATTATCTCTGAGTCAGCATTTCTGATGTTTTTGTAGCAGGAGGGATTACAGTTTATTTAGATTACTGTATGTCCAGAAATGGACACTGAAAAAGCGTTTTACATTTTTTAGGATGTATACTAGCACCTCATAAAATAATGTGTCAAACTTGCTAAGCTCTTTCAGTGCAGAAGTAGAAAGGAAACAAGTGGTATCTTCTTCTTGAACATTCCCATAATTTTGTCTTGAGGGCAGGGCACAGGACTTGTCTGTCTGACTGCATTTAATCCAATTGCAACTGCTTCTTGCAGTTTCATGAACCTCTTTTTAGTTTGGGGCTTCATATTTTGTGTGTCTCATAGAATTATTTACTCATCTGCTTATTATTATTCCTATCATTATCATCTTCTAAAAGCCGTTCTAGAATATAAGCTTCATGAAGAATTTTTCTGCATTTTTCACTTTTATGTACATGATAGTCAGTGCCTGGACATGGTAGACCCCTATATCAAATCATGTTGAATGACTGAATAAAATAATAGATAAATAAATCTGGAAACTCAAGATTTTCTCTTTCAGTAGACTAAGAAATAAAAAAGATTGCATAATAGCCCTTTTTTTCCTGAAGAGGCCCATATATGTATTATTTTAGATAGTAGGTTTTCATGATATGATAATTTCTAACAAACTTAGAAAAAAACTAAACTTTAAAATAAAAATGTTTGTCGGGCTTGGTGGCTTACCCTCTAATCCCAGCACTTTGGGAGACCGAGGCAAGTGGACTGCCTGAGCCCATGAGTTTGAGACCAGCCCGGGCAACTTGGCAAGACCTCGTCTTTACAATAAATAAAAAAATTAGCCAGGCATGGTAGCACGTGCCTGTAGTTCTGGATACTTGGAATGCTGAGGCGGAAGGATTGCTGGAGTCCAGCAGGTTGACGCTGGGGTGGCCGTGAGCATGCCACTACACTCCAGCCTGGGCGACAGAGTGAGACTCCAACTCAAAAAAAAAATGTTGATGCCCATAGACTATGCTTTGTTTTCAACACAATTATTTTGATCTTAGTGGATGTTGGTTAATTCACAGTCAGTTAGTTTCCCTCAGGATTCTATTTTAATTCAGATAAACACCAATTTTGTGTAAAATACCATTGAAAATGCTCAACATATTATGATGCTAGATTAATATTATATAGGGATGAAAAGAGATAGTTGTAAAATAACACTGGCCACTGACTATTCATGAATCAATTATATTGCAGGTTATTTTTACCTGTAATCATAGGAATAATGACAGTTCCTTTTAAATCTCAAAGAACTTAGTAGAAGTCACCCTATAGGAGATTGGGCCTTGGTTTAGTACTATGGGGTTTAACACTGCCACATAGTCACATATTACTTACTGAGTAGTGATCAAGATTGTACACATTAAAACTGTATATGATAAAAGTTCAGTCAAGAGCTGTTGAAAACAGGAATCAGAATTGGAGTGTACATTTCAAGACAGATAAACTGCACATCAGAAATATTAGCTATGAAATAAGTAAATTGTAGTGTACTTAGGCAAAACTCATACTATATAGAAAGGTCTTATAGTTAAGAAAGGCCTTCAAAACAGTCAAACCTGTGACTCAAAATTATCGTTATGTACATAATTAAAGATTTCATAGAAGAGTTGACAAAATGTACAAGAATCTGAAACAGTCATGCTATTTTTGATGTTCCTTTTTTTTTTTTTTTTGGAGTTGGGTCTCACTCTGTCGCCCAGGCTGGAGGGCAGTGACCCACTCAGGGCCACCCCAGCATCAACCTGTTGGGCTCTGGTGATCTTTCTGCCTCAGCCTTCCAAATAATCGGAACTATAGGGGTGCACTACCATGCCCAACTAATTTTTTTTTTAAACTGTAGAAACGATTTATTGTAGTTGCCCGGGCTGGTCTCGAACCCACGGGCGCCGGCAATCCACGCCTTGGCCTCCCAAAGTATTGGGATTACAGGCTGAGCCACTGAGTCTAGCCTAGATGTTCCTTTTTTTTTTTGAATTGGAGTCTCACTCACTCCATCACCCATACTGGAGTGCAGAGGCACGCTCCTGGCCATTGCAGCCTCGACCTGCTGGGCTCTAGTGATCCTTCCACCTCAGCCTTCCAAGTAGTTGGAACTACAGGCGCGCACTACCATGCCCGGCTAATTTTTCATTTATTGTAGAGACGCAGTCTCGCCAAGTTGCCCAGCTGGGTCTCGAACCCACGGGCTCAGGCAATCCACTCGCCTCGGCCTCCCAAAGTGCTGGGATTACAGGCTGAGCCCAGTCGATGTTCCTTTTTAATTTCACATGCTAAAATACATTGAAAAACAGTTCAAGAGTTTAAAAGTCTATTAAATAATTCTGGACAGCAGGAAAATAGGGGCCTGGCTAGTTTTGACCTAGAAGAGAATTCTTAGTAGCCATGTTTATTGTTTTAACATCTTCTGAAAAAGACAAGGAAACATTGCCTAGCTTTTATACATTTCATATAAATATAAGGAATCATTTTTTTTTGTCCATTTCCATAGCAGTTCATAGAGAAAATCAGCTTGAAATTAACACAAGTAATGCGGCTGTGCAAAAGGGACTATGCCTTAATAGTTCATTTATTTTAGTTACTAGAGCCAGTTTACTAACATTTCCTAAAGTTAAAATTTTGATAACTGTTCAGACTGAGAGAAAACTCTGCATTTATTGAAGGTCACATGTGGCTGGAACCTGGAATTGATGGTATTTCTGCACTAACATTCTGTGTGACGTTCTTGTTTGTAGGGCTTGGCACGAACATTATTCCCGATGCATGAAGCTTCATTTCCATGGGAAATCAGGCCCTTTCCCCGAGTCCTTGGTAGGAATCAGTCACCCCTTCGCACCAGGAGAATCTAAGCTTTTTCTGTTGTCCTTATTTTAAAACCATACTTTTTTTCTTTTGTGGTAGAAAATTTGTATGACATTCACAATTGATCTTATGATTTTCTGCTGAAGTTTCTGCTGAAGAATTAATTATGCCAGAGAAGATACTGAATTGCTCCATTTCAGTGTCTAGAAAGTTGTTGCCTTTTGCTCCCCTTGAATATCATATTGCACATTTAATGGAAATATTTAAAATGATGTTGGTCTCCTTTTTACCAAATTATGGTAAATATAAAGTAATAAATACCATATTTTAATAATTATTACCTTTCACTCAATAGACATGATTAGCAAGAAAATAATAGTGAAATATTTTATATTTGCAGCCTAGCTTTGAGGTATTTAAGCGTAATTGTGAAACATTTACAAGTCATCACTTGTGGAAATACAAACAAGAAAAAGAAAAATGATAATCCACTTATTCTCTTATGGATTTGACAATTTTATGGGAAGGGAACAGATATGACTGGTTTTTATAACTGTAATTTGGAATATTTATAATTTTACATATTGTTAGAAAGATCTTTTAATATGTTATTTTTCTTGCTTTGAGATGCCTACAGCCTCAACTTTTTGATGTTGTTGTGTCTTGATATAATCTTATTATTCCAAGTAGTCCTAGGCAATTAGATTGGGAAATGTTATTTTTCACAAATGTATCTGAATTTCTACAGAAAATTTGTCAGAAATTGTGAAGGCATTTTTGATTAAGTTAAAATTATACATTGTAGGACTTAATTATGACACTACTAGATAAGCATTGTTGAATTAGCTTATTATTTTCTTTGCTATGAAATACAAATCTATTTGCAAGATTTTTGCTTGTTAATTATCACTAATGTTTGTAACTCAAATAGAGCTTCTTCCTCAAAAGTAAGAAAACTTGATATTATAAGAATTATTAGAAATCTGCTATAGATAGGAGCAAATGATCAATCTTAACTCTTTCCCTTTTGATCTTTTGAGAAATTTATTTATGTTAGCATTGAAATCATTATTTCTATTTAAAAACAACACTTTAAAATTATTCAAATAAAGAAGTACCAAAGATATTTTAAAAATATATCTCCATCATTATTAGAGCTAAACCTTGAGAAAGATCAAGAGCAATTCTTTGTTGTCATGGGGTACATCATGGTTATGTTTCAGATGTTTTTTTGAAAGAGTACTCAGAAAATAAGCTCTAAGCAATGAAACACTCAACCACACCACAGGAAAAGCAGAGGGAAGTATTCTCACCTAATGTTCCAGTGTCATGTTTAGTAACATCAGGAAGTAGTTCAGGCTTGGACCTTTTATGAGTAACTACATAGGAACAATTTGAAGGTGCAAAAATTTTATAACTAACAATGAACTTGGATGACATGTTTATTTTATGCATGCTGAATTCCCCTAAGTGGTCTAGTTAATGAACTAGTCTATGTAATTTGGTTACCACACAAATCATATGTATTTTTTGTTGCCCAGACATATATAGAGTAGACAATGAAAGATTCTGAAGCAGAAAAATGTATTGTATTAGAAGACAATTCAATAGACGAAGGAGACTTCAAAGAGAAACAGGCTGTAAAATTTCCAAATTCTAAAAGGGAACTTGTGTATATATTTTTTAAATGAATGGTGAGTGTCATATCATTGTAATATTACAATCTATTGGATATATTTAAAATATTATAACAAATTTATTCAGAATTTTCAGTCTTTACAGTATATCAAAAGTACATTTTTGCAATTATTTATACTTAAGATAAAAATTGTTAATATCTACCTAAAATACGCAAAATGCATGCAGTTTTCTCAGAATTGTTATATGAAGAATTTGAGCAAAAAGTTTTAAGACTACTGTTCCAAAGGAGTGTTTTTTATCTTTTTTTTTTTTAAAGATGTGGGGTACAATTCAGAATTATGTATACAAGTGGTCATCATACAGGTGAAGTTTGGGCCTCCCTTGGGTCCCCACTTTGCCTGGTGTGAGATCAGGTACCCTTGTTGATGTTGTGTTTCCTCCCACTTCCCAAAGGAGTGTTTTAATGATTTGCTTATTCTAGGATAAATGATCTAGAGACAAAACTAATGAAGTTGACATTAACCTTTTTGAGTATCTACCAAAACTTTCCTTTCTGTGCTAAAATCTGTTCCTGTCCCTTTTGTGCCTGCAGCCCACAGCTTTGTCCTGATTCTGGGGTGTCCTCTGGGCATGCCTGTCCTTGAGGTTGAGCCAGTTGCTTTTCCCTGACTTGCAGGGCTTCCAGTGCACACCCCTGTATAGCCTCATTATCTGTTCTTGTGTCTAGACCCTGTTCGCAACTCTAAGCCAAAGATCTTGTCCAGAAATAAAGTAAACGCTTTGCTGAACTCAATGGAACTGTATTGTGAAATTTCATCAGTAAACTTACTATTTAAAGTCCAGAGAGATGGTGCAGTTGTTTCACATGAGGAATCTACAAAGTTTATAAGTTTGATGGAATGGTTTTCATTATGATAAATTGTTCCCAGATATGCTACATTCCACAATGCTGCTTATGCTATTTTTTGAAAGCACAAAGTAGACATGACAACCAATTGTATATAATTTTTTTTGTTTATTTCACCTGTCACTGATTAGTGAACTTAAAACTCTCTTTTTATTTCATATGTAATTAGTGGTGCTGAAAAGACATGCATTGCCCTTGATAGCTTTGCTGGTTGTATTTGTCTCTGGACCTTTCTGCCTTTACTTCTGTATTCCTGCACTGTGCTCTTGTACTTCATAAAAAAAACCTCTTAGTTTTATTTTGTATATAATTGCTTTCCACATTCAGACACTTGAAGAGTTCAGGCTTTTGCTGAAGTAGCATTAGCAGCACTTCTCTCTCCTCTGTCTAGTTGTCATAATTTCTCTTAGTGTCCTTCTATAAATGGTCTCTGCCTTGCACGTCTCTGATTGTTCAGAAGATTTAAAGGTTATGTCCTGTGGGTTTTGTAATGGTGATATGTTAGCTAACTGTGAAAATATCTTTAACATACATTCTGAGTTTGCCTTACATTTCATCCTCTTGGAGCTTTTACAGTGTACAGATTATACAGATTAAATTCTTCTTCTTTTTTTAATTTTAAAGATGTGGAGTACATTCAGGATTGGGTACATAGTGGAATAGGTACAGGTGAAGTTTGGGCCTCCCATTGACCCTCACTTTGCCTGATTAGAATCAGGTACTTTTACTGATTTTATGTGCCCCCCTGAATTTCTTGTTATATGAAATATTTTAAAATTATTGTTGAAATTTTCTCTTTATATGTTCCACTCTTTTAATCCCTCTGAATCGTTAAAAAATTTTTGTTGAGGTTTACATAAAACTGCGTTAGGGTTGAAGAAAACCCAGGTACTTGCTTGGTTCCCCATCAAATAACCATATAGCCAGTTTGTGGTTGTCTGATCTCCTGGACACAAAGTAAATCACACTTCTTTTGGTTGTGTCTATTTTATTCCTCATAGATCCTGAATCTGTAGTATTTGGAAACTTGCAGATGATAAGTAAACAGGTAGATGATGAGGCATCCCTCAACCTTCAAAATGATATCTCTATTGGACCAAAATGATTATCAGCAGAGTACTCAACTGTAAAACTCCCAAAGGGACCAAAACACGGACAATTAACCAAATATTCATTATAAAGCTGAATCTGAAGAAGTTGCCAGAAGATGCATTCCTGAAATAGCTATTCATAAAATGTGTTTAATGAATACATGGATGAATATGTCCAGTGAGAATAATAATAGTCTGCCTATTCCATAGAACAGTTATGAGAATTAAATGAGATCCTAGTTGTGAAAACTCTTTGTAAACTGTGAAACTGTATGCAAATATTTGTTGTTATTTGAATACCATCTTCTTTCTCCTATTATGCATTTTTAACATCACCAAAACAATTTTTTTCTAACAGTTCAGTAGACATAAATTAGACTGTGGGTCAAAAATATCACTAATTTAATTTTTACCACAAAGGGAATCAAGTACTTATTCCTTTCACACGTGCTATGTAATTGTCAAAGTCATTATCATGCATTTTAGAAATATTTTAAATTGCTGCTAAATTAGCTTAACTAAATTTTAACTTAAATTCTTAATGTATTAAGTACTTCAAGTAAATCACTCCCACTCATTTATTTATTTATTTTAAATTTTTATTTTAAAGATGTGGGGTACAATTCAGGATTAGGTATACAGGTGGTTATCATACAGATAAAGTTTGGGCCTCCCTTAACAAATTTAGTGATTGTGAAAAAAAACTTATATCTTAGGGATATTTGGTATTACAATTTCAAAGGAGATAAACATATATCCAATTAAATGTCCCTTTCAGTTATTTTTATCTTCACAATAATAATCTTAAAATTGCACCATTTTTAGAACATAAATTGTAATTAAATAGGCTGGGCTTGGTGACTCAGCCTGTAATCCCAGCACTTTGGGAGACCAAGGTGAGTGGATTGTCTGAGCCCACGGGTTTGAGACCAGCCCGGGTAACTTGGCAAGACCTCGTCTCTACAATAAATCAAAAATTAGCCGGGCATGGTCATGTGTGCCTGTAGTTCCGGCTACTTGGAAGGCTGGGGCAGAAGGATCGCTAGAGCCCAGCAGGTTGATGCTGGAGTGGCCGTGAGTGTGCCACTGCACTCCAGCCTGGGTAGCAGAGTGAGACGCCAACTCAAAAAAAAAATGTAATTAACTATGTCAACAGATGTGAAAAACAAGAACCGCATATATCATTAAATGCAAAAAAAGCTATTGATAAAATCCAGCATTACTTCTTGATAAAAACCCTTGGTCACCTAGGCATAGAGGGAGCATACCTCAAAATTGTAAGAGCCATCTGTGGTAAACCCACAGCCAACATATTGCTAAATGGACAGAAATTAGAAGCATTTCCCCTAAATCCCGGAACATGACAAGGCTGCCCACTCTCATTCCTCCTATTGAACATCGTGTTGGAAGTCCTAGCTAGAGTAGTCAGACAAGCGAAGGAAATCAGTGGTATCCAAATAGGATAAGAAGTCAGGTTATCCCTCTTTGCTGATGATATGATCCTATACCTTGAAAACCCAAGTGAATCTGTCAAAAACCTTGCACTGATAAAGAACTTTGACAAAGTCTCAGGGTACAAAATACAAGTGCAAAGGATAGTCACAGTCATTTGTTTTGTTTTGAGTTGGTGTCTCACTCTGTTGCCCAGGCTGGAATGGCCACTGTCTCGACCTGCTGGGCTTTGGGGATCCTTCCTCCTCAGCCTTCCAAGTAGCTGGAACTACAAGTGCACGCTGCCACACCCGGCTAATTTTTTATTTATTGTCTAGACGAGGTCTTGCCAAGTTGCCTGGGCTGGTCTCAAACCTGTGGGCTCAGGCAATCTATTCACCTCAGCCTCCCAAAATGCTAGGATTACAGGCTGAGCCACTGAGCCTGGTCAACAGTCACATTCTTATACACCAACAACAAACAGGCTGAGACCAAATAAAAAGCACCATCCTATTCACAGTAGCCACATACACAAAAAAATGAAATACCTTGGCATCTTCCTAACCAGAGAAGTGAAAAGACCTCTATAGCGAAAACTACAAAACACTGCTCAAAGAAGTCAAAGATGACACAAACAAATGGAAAAATATTCCATGCTCATGAATTGGAAGAATCAACATTGTTAAGATGTTCATCCTACCAAAGGCGATCTACGGATTCCACGCTTTACCCATTAAATTGCCAACATCATTCTTCTCAGACTTGGAAACAACAATACAGAAACTCAGATGGAAACATAAACGACCACAAATAGCCAAAATAATCTTTAGCAAAAGAAACAAGGTGGGTGGAATCACACTTCCAGACTTTAAACTTTATTATAAGGCTAAAATAAACAAAACAATCTGGTATTGGTACAAGAACAGGCATATAGACCAAAGGAACAAGATAGAGATTCTGGAAGCAAAACCTCAATTCTCAACCAGCTTATCTTCGATAGAGCTTCTAATAACAACCACTGGGGAGAGAAGAACCTATTTAGTAAATGGTGCTGGGAAAACTAGCTGACCATGTACAGAAGAATGAAACAGGACCCCTACCTATCACCATACACAAAAATCAACTCCAAATGGATCAAAGACCTAAATATAAAACCTCAACGTTAAGAATCTTAGAAAACACAGGAGATACCCTAATGGATTCGGTATAGGCAACTAGCTCCTAATCACAACCCCAAAAGCCTATGCCATAAGACATATGATTGACAATTGGAACCTCATCAAATTGAAAAGCTTCTAAAAAGCAAAATAAACCTTCAAGAGAGCGGGGAGACAGCCCACAGAATGGGAAAAAATATTTGCCAGCTGCGTATGTGACAATGGCCTTACATCCAGGATCTACAAGGAATTCAAACATGTCAAAAGGAAAAAAAACAAACAGCCCTGTTAAAAAGTGGTCAAAAGTTATGAATGACACTCCTCAAAAGAAGACATACGAGCAGCCAACAGACATGAAAAAATATTCAACCTCACTAATCATCAGAGAAATACAAATCAAAACCACATGAAGATACCACCTAACTCCAGTAAAAATGGCCATCATTAATAAAACAAAAAACGACAGGTTCTGGCCAGGATGTGCAAAAAAGGGAATGCTTCTACGCTGTAGTGGGAATGCAAACTAGTTCAACCTCTATGGAAAACAGTGTGGTGATTCCTAAAAGAAATAGCAATTGACCTTCCATGCAACCCAACAATCCTCCTTCTGGAAATTTATGTGGAGGAACTTAAATTACTCTACAAAAAAGATACCTGCACATGCATGTTTATTGCAGCACTATTCACAATAGCAAAAACATGGAACCAACTGTGCTGTCCTTCAGAACTGGACTGGATAATAAAAATGTGGTACATATACATGATGGAATATTATGCAGCCATAAATAAGAACAAAATTATGGACTTTGTAGCAACTTAATGGATTGGGAGTCTATCATACTCAGTGATCTATCACAGAAACAAAGAACGGAGTACCACATGTTCTCACTCATAAACGGACCCCTGAACATTTACCATAATACAATAAGAAAGGGATTGGCAGTAGTGGGACACTGCCAGGAGAAGTGGGGAGCACATAACATCAATAAGAATGCCTGATCTCAGCTAGGTTCGGTGGCTCAGCCTGTATTCCTAGTCCTTTGGAGGCCGAGAGGATTACCTGAGCCCAGGGGTTAGAGGCTAACCTGGGCAACTTAGTGAGACCTTTTCTCTACAATAAATCACAAAAACTAGCCGGTTATGGTGGCATGCGTCTGTAGTTCCAACTACTTGTAAGGCTGAGACGGAAGAATTGCCTGAGCCCAGCAGGTAGAGGTTGCAGTGGTTGTGAGTGTGCCACTGCACTCCAGCCTGGGCGACAGAAGTGAGACTCCAACTCAAAAAAAAAAAAATAAGAGTGCCTGATCTCAAACCAGGTGAAGTGGGGACCAGAGGGAGGCCCAAACTTTACCTGTATGATGACCTCTTGTATACCTAAATCTGAATTGTACCCCACATCTTTAAGATTGAAAAAATAATTTAAAAAAAAAAGTATATTAACATTTGTAAGAAAAAAATTGCACCATTTAAAAATAAATTTTAAAATCTGGGTGATAGATATCCTAAATACTCTGATTTGATCCTTACACATTTACATGTAATAAAATATTACATGCACCTCATAAATATGTACAACTATTATATATCAATAAAAATTTTAAAAATAAAAAAAGAAAGAATATTCAGCACTTAATAAAACATAATCCATTGTGTGGTCAGTTTAAATGACACTAGCAGAAATGTACCTATAAAGAAAAACAAATTAAAGTTCTGATCTGGAACTTGAAAAAAGTTACATCCTTCTACATTTATATTCTTAGCCATGTTTACCTGTCTCCATTCCTTGCCTCTGTCCTTGAAATTTGGAGCCATTTGTAATGGTTTACTAACATTTATTAACATCCATTTGGAGCTTGTAGCATAATCTCAGATTTCTAGAATCTTTAGCACGGCCTGATGACAAGGACTGTGTCATTCAGGAATCTGGCCCATGTTCCACTGAGAGAAGGGCCCTCCAAGTTACTGTAACCACCTGTGTCTAAGATATCAACAGACCTGGTGGATTGGAACTAGGGTAGCTCGTAAGCTGCGAGACTAGTTTATGTGAAACATGGAGTAGGTAATTCATGGGGTCAGCCGTTCCTATGTTACCAGAATGATCACCATCAGGCTATTGTGTGCCCAAAAGATGTACTTCCATGTGACATGTTGCATCTGTACTAGGTCATATTCTTGCCTTTTTTCACCAATTTGCTCATAATAAAAAAGTTCTCCGGAGCACTGATTAAAGCTTTATCAATTTGTAGGTTATGTCAATGTTTCTTATGGATTTCATTGTGACTTTCATTGTATTCATTACTCTTCATTAAAACTAAAGCCAGGTATCTATTTGTGATGTGTGCTTCAGTGAAACTGATTTAGGCTGTAATCCCATTCAAGACTGGTGAACAGAAGATACAGATGGAAAGTGGCAAGAACGCTGAAAGATCAATGGATGCTTTGAAATGTGTTGTACTAGCCACTTGTTTTCTACTTTATCGGTTCACTTTCTTAATAAAAAAAGAAAGGTGGCTAACTTTACAGATAGATTAAAGCTGACAAGTTGGAATTAAGATCATTACTTTCACTTTTCATTTAGTAGATTGATCAGCAGGTATTTTAAAATTTTATCCCAAATATTTTATTTCCATTTGAAAAAAATAATCTGAGTGACAATTATATGGTTTCAAAAGGTTAATATTAGACCTAAAATATATTACTATTAGATGTGAGCAATGAAAGGTCTTTTTTGTCTATATGCAGTAAAAAGTCCATAAGGAACATTTATTACTTTGCCAATGAAAACAATATATAAATTTTATTTTAAGGGAAAAGAAAAGAAAGATAATCAAAATAAAGACATCTGGGATTTTTGAAGATAAACTCACACACACTTATATGCTCACACATCTTATTATGTGACAACGTTTTCAAGGTAGAAAGTAACTAATACATTTTCTTGGTATTTCACTCACAGATTCTTTAATTTCTAATGAATTGGTATCCCTTATAGTTGAAATCTCCCTAAATAGGTTCAATTTTGAAAGTGTTTGCTTAATGCCTACTATGTGCAAAATTCTGTAATAGATGCTTTTGGAGATATGGATATAAAGTACAGTACTACTGTGACAGAAATAAAAACATAAAATAGCCAAACAACCAATATATGAATATGTGTTTACAATGACCAGGCAGGTTTTAATGTAAGAAAACAGAGTAACAAGACCATATTTCTGGTAATGATTGAAAGTATTAAATACAAATGCAAATTCAACAATAAGTCTAAGTTCATTTTACTTTTAATATAAATGTTGCTGTTATGAGGATCTGGGAAAACTTAGAGCTATATTCATTGTTATTCATTTACACCATAAAAAGATCTGCTTTGAATGCATTGTAAATAATTGGAAACACAAAAAAACTAATGTTACAAATATTAAATTTTAAAAGTTAAATTTTTAAAAGGTAAGAAAAAAAAGTAATTTGCTTACAAGTACAGCTGTTTAAATACACAGTCACACTCCCTTCTTTTCCCAGAAGCATGAATGAGGAGGAAAAAGAGTGGGAAGTAAAACAAAATGCGAACTTTTTTTTTAATGGATGGTAGGGATTATCAGTGTTTTTTACTTAAATTTCTTCTAACATTTTTTTGAATTTTCAAGACAGAGAACAAGAGAGAGAGAGATATTAAAGATATTTACAATGAGGCCGGATATGGTGGCCCAGCACTTCGGAAGGTCAAGGCCAGTAGATTGCCTGAGCCTGTGTGTTTGAGACCAGTTCGGGCAACTTGGCAAGACCTTGTCTCTACAATTAAAAAAAAATAAAAAAAAGCTGGGTGTGGTAGCACACGCCTGTAGTTCTGGCTACTTGGAAGGCTGAGGTGGAAAGATCACCAGAACCCAGCAGGTTGACGCTGGGGTGGCTAGGAGCATGCCACTGCACTCCAGCCTGGGCAACAGAGTGAGACTCTGACTCAAAAAAAAAAAAAAAAAAGATATTGACAATGAAAGAATGGAGAAGGCAAAAAAGTATGGTGATGGTATTTTTTAAAAAATCTGTATAGGTATGTCCCTATGTAAAATATCTCTTGTGGTATCCTGTTTGCGTTGCTTTATGGTATGAGACCATATAGAGAACACTATATTTTGTAAAAAAATGAAACTTCCTAGTCATACAGTTTGTCAGAGATCCCAGAATTTCAGCTAGGGCATAACAGGATAAGATTGATGAGTCAGAGTGCCCAAAGGTGCGGCACTTTGCAAGGAGAAGAGAGCTGGTGGTGGAGGAGGACAGTCAGTGGGAGGATGGTGGCTGCAGAGTCTTCATCTGGTCCACACTCATAGTGACAATGATGACAACTGAAACCTACTGAGCATCTACCACATGCCAAGTGCACTCTGGTGCTTTCTTTATGGGACTGTGTGCTAAGGCTAATGAAAAATGAGCTCTGCTCTAATAAAACAAAGTGGAAGGGTTGGAGCACAAGGACACTTCCTGGGTCCAGTGCCCACCTGCCTGGAACGTGTCATGGAATTTCCATTTTCCTGGGCAATTTGGTTCTTATTTAAAATCCTAGTTTAACATTACTGGGCATTTTGTTATTGTTGAAGTGAGGAATAGTGCCTTCCAGTCATGCTAGTCCTTCCTGAGGAAATGTCCAGTTCTTTTTCTTTTCTTTTTTTTTTTGAAAGTAAGATTTATTCAGAGGACAGAACAGCTCCCAGAGTGGGAGGGGACCCAAGGGACTTGCCCCTTTTTCTTAGGTTATTGTCTTATCACCTTCTAAGTCAAGAATATTGCTTGGCCTTTCTTGCAGCAAAACTCATTTAGTTCAAATAAATTCATGTTGATACGTAACTTTTTTTTCAAAGGGAATATGAAAATTTTTATTTATTTGTGTTGTTGAGAGCCAAGTTATGAAAGATGTTTAATCTCCTTGCAACAAAGATAATTGCAATTTTCTTCCCTTTTTTTCCCGCATGATACTTCAAATGAGTAAGAGTTTCATTTTGCTAGTCAAGATTACTGTCTTTCTGTGCTTCTCTGTGAGGAAAGGCATTTTATAATTGTCAAGGAGGTTTATTCTGAAGTCCTTAAAGATAAATCACTGCAGCCTAATTGATAATCCATTATGATTATACCTAATCACTTATGTATATATAATAATAATCAGATTAACCTATTCTTAGTGTAACTCTAACATGATGTAATGTTTCCTCTGATTATCACTAGTATATTGTAAGGGGGAAGGGCTTCTATTTGTTCTGGAGACACAGTGCTTCCATTTTTGAAAGTTGTCACCGGGTCAAGAAGTGATGCTAATTTTTATGTCGGTGACAACTGCAGCCCCAGAGTTCAGTGGATGCTACTGTATGCTTAATTGGTGTTTTTTTTTTTTTTATAAAAATTAAATGTTTATTAAAATGTACCTCTTTATTAAAATAGAAAAATTAATACATCACACCCTTCTTCCACTTGGATGTATTTTAACTGCACAAGTTGCCTTTTACATGACTATTAGACTAATAGAAAATTGATAGCAGGATTTTGTCTGCAGTATTAGGGCCTGCCACAGTGCCTACCATACGCATATGAGGTAGTCAGTCAGGGCTTACTGAACTGAACTCAATTCTATCAATAATCAAGAACCATTTTTTTTTTTTTTTTTTTGAGTTGGAGTCTCACTCCGTCGCCCAGACTGGAGTGCAGTGGCCGCTCCCGGCCACTGCAGCCTCGACCTGCTGGGCTCCGGCGATCCTTCCGCCTCAGCCTTCCAAGTAGCCGGAACTACAGGCATGCGCTACCACACCCGGCTGATTTTTTGATTTATGGTAGAGATGAGGTTTCGCCTGCCCAGGCGGGTCTCGAACCCACGGGCTCAGGCAATCCACTCACCTCAGCCTCCCAAGGCGCAGGATTACAGGCTGAGCCACCGAGCCTGGCTTCATTTTTTTTTTTTAAAGAACCTTTTTTTTATTGCAAGCTTCAATATTTCAGGTATCTTTGGCTTAGTTCATTCTTTCTGTGTGTGTCCTTCAAATACATTTTACCTTTACAGAGGTTCTCCTTCTATTTCAGGGGAAAAGTCTTTCACTTACTTGATTAGAAATGCTGTTTGCCTCTTAATGTTGGATTTTATATGAAAGCTGTTAGATTAAGACCTGCCTTAGTCCTTTATGGTGGATTTCAACTCCTGAAGGCTAGGACTTGAACTCATAATCTTATTGGAAAGGATCTCACGGGGCTCTTTTCTCTTCTGAGACTCCCAGGACATGTACTCACCAGCCAGACATGTTTGCTCATAATGTACCTTTGCCCCTCCATGAACATATAAAAGCAGATTTCTGGCAGTCATAACAGAACATTATTGTAGTTCTCCCAGATTGCATTAGCAGAGTATATTTTAATTTTGAAAGAAAAAAATCTTTTTTTAATGCTAACTATTGAAAATCCATAACTTTTGAGATGCTAATATTAGGATATTATCAAATCTATTTACTTAAAATGCTTTATCACATAGTTAAGAAGGTGATATTTTACATTATTATGACATTCAACAAAATAACATCTTTTTAATTTTGTCTGTTGAACTCATATACAACTTTCCCCTCATTACCCAGTGGGTAAAGAGTCAAGCTAATTGGAACTGAATCTTAGCTCCTCCATTTGGTACCTTTGTGACATTGAGGTAGTTATTTAACCTCTCTAAACCCAGCTTCTGCTTTTGTAATATGAGAGAGGATATTAATACTGATATTATAAGGTTAATGTGTTCATTAAATAACTTAAGGCTATGAGATGCTCAGTGTATTTCCTCTGGAATGCAACAACAAAAATAATTGTTAACATTTATTGAGCATTTATTGTTATATGTTATCATCATTCACATGTACACACTTCAAGTATTACTAATAGAAAATAAGAGAATAGAATTCTAACAGGTTTGAAAAGCAAGTTTATAAACACCAATGGTCTACATCATTCTTGAACGACTTTTAGGTAATATCTATGAAATAAATTAATGAAGCCAGCGTATTTTTGGTAATATGGGAATTGATCTAAATTACACAACAGGACTAAATGTAGCCAACTGGTGATGGAAGAAATGTGATGCATAAGGGAAGTGAGTTTATTGGTGTAGGATATAACTTCAACAATCACACAGTTTTTCATATGCTGGAATGGTTACTGTGATTGAATGTTCATTTTAATTTAGAATACCCTCTGGGCTAAAATAGGTATATAATCATTAGCTAATAAAAATAAAACATAATTTCTGGTACAGATTAGGAAAGGTGTTTGTTGAATAGGTCTAGAAAAGTTAAATTGAGCAACTTTGATAACATTTTTAGTAGTACTTTCATAGCATATGCCCCAAATTCATAGTATGGCTGACTTTTTTTCTTAATTATTTACAGAGTAGAACATCATGATATTCAAACAAGAATCAATAAATTTTTAAAATTTGGGATATGTTTTCTGATTCCTGGATCCAAGAACAAGGAACATTATTTTTCCATGGCTAAACTTTCAAAATACTCTCTTTCTTCTCGGTAGCAGCTATATTTAAACTCTTTTTAGGAGCCTGGCAAGAATCTTAATTTTTCTAAATCCACAGAGTGCCAGTCTTTCTGTTTATTCACTAGTTACAGATTTTTCCCTAATGTTGGTTAAGAGATACTTTAAAGATATATCAGATAATTTTTTACAGTATTCTGTGTTTTCTGTCCAGGCATATGTAAATACAGTCTTAGCAGCAAAACTGTATTACAACTCCAAGTACTTCAATAAGAGTAAAGATTTCAAAGCGTTGGTGGTGTGTTATATATTTGTATGGCTCTTCTGAGGGTGGTTTTATTTTCATTTTTAAATTTTTCTTTATAGGATAACTTGTATAATTGGTAACTATTTTCATTTGAATGGTGGAAGTCCTTAATTGTGTTCACAGAGAGTTTATGAGTCTTGCTGTTTGCAGAGAAGGATAACTCTTTAGAATGGCTGCCCCCTGGGAGAAGGAAAGCATAAACAGAGAGATTCTGAGTGATAGAGCGTTACTAAATCAACACATCAATCTCAGGAATAATTGTTGGACTTGTCAGTGAAAAATGATTATACCATTAAAGAACAGCCTTCAGGAATCTCCTTGTTCTCCCACTACCAGTCAGTTCTTTTGGATATGAAAGTGTTATATTCATAGGTAGGGTTTTTATTTGTTTGTTTATTTGTTTGTATATGGGAGAGAAAGAGACTCTAGGAACAAGAAAGCACTAATTCACAAATAATTCCTTACAATGTTATCATTTTATCTCTATTTTTGCTCATTACTTCAGAAGCTGACTCTAAACCCTAAACCTCTGTCTAGCTGTTGCCACAGAAACTGGCCACTGTTGTAGCCCATTCTGCGCTCCTCTAACAGAATACCACAGACTGGTTAATTTATGAGGGACAGAAATCTATTGGCTCATATTTCTGGAGACTGAGAAGTCAAAGGTTAAGGTACCAGTGGGTTTGAGGTCATTCGTTTCTTCCAAGATGGCACCTTGCACACTGCATCTTTGGGAGGGAAGGAACGCTAGATCCTCCCATGGCAGAGGTAGAAGGGCCAAGTCTCACCCCTGGAGGTGCAGACCTCATGACGCTATCACTCCTAATACTGCCACTAAATTTAAACATGAGTTTTAGAGAGGACAAACTTTCAAACCATAGCAGTCACATTTTCATAGACAGTCTCTAATCACATAGCTAGAAACTATAGCAAAATAAAAAAGGATTATTTTCTTTGCTGCTGAATTTAATATCGTGTTTTATTGTTTAGAGACATATAAGGTACTATTTTAAAAACACCAGTAAGTTTTGGAGACCCACTGAGTACCCAGTAGTGTGATAAGACTTATGTGGGATTCAAACGCTTAAGATAAAAACAAACCATTTAACCCTTAAGCTTGGACTCTCTTCATTAAAATGGAAAGAGAACTGAGTTTAAGAGCTAGATAACTCTGATTTTAAGAGGAATAAAGCACTGAAGATACTTGAACTTGGTCCTCGAAATGGACTTCTATTTATAACTCCATGTCTTTTATTTCAGAGACCCCCCTAGACTTTCATATGGCAGGGTAAACCACCTGAAAACAATAATGCAGAAACCATAATCAGGATATTTCAGCTTCAGGATCACTAACTTCTGAAACTAGAATAACCACATGATATAGAAAATGTATTCAGCTTTCATATGTATGAAGTCATATGGATAAACATTTTTATTCCAATGTATTTTGTTTTTCCATTTAAAAATATGTAAAGCTTTTTTTAAGCTTTAAGATCTATAAAGCAGTCAGAACTTAATAGAAGGACAAGACATCTTTTGCATACATAATCTTGGAATTCTCTGCTTCGGTGCCCTCTGCTCAGATTGATATGTAATGTGTGAAATGCTTTAAAATATCATCAGAGATTTATATGTTTATTTATGTTTTGCAGATAAGAGATTTAACCACAGGGAATTTAAATGACTTGACTATAGCTGTTAACACTCTGCATTTGGAAATAGACAATTCAAACTTTTATCTAAGTCTGTTTAAATTTTTTGCTTTTACAACCCTTTGTGATCAAGTTCCTCTGCTTAACACACTGAGGAGACGTGATTCCCTCATCCCCCTTTGGGTTTTTTGGGTCTACCTTTGTAGACTAATTTTGACCAGTCCTCTCATAACTATATTCCAAAAATAAACTGGGCAAAATGTACAGCTAGTTCAGTTAAGATAATTTCCTTTGCTTTACCAAAATCTATTGGAAAAAGCTCTTAGAATCTAAGTTGAAATCATCTTTGTATGCAAAGATCTACAAATGTTTTATGTAAGTCATTCCATAGGAAAATTGGAGATTGGTTTCCTTTTCTTTTGGACCATGACACTGGTCGAGTTAGACATCTAATATTCATTTCCACTTTTTCATTAATTGTCATATAACTACCTTGAATATATTACTATTCATTCTAAGTTAAATAATCTTTCAAAATCTCTTCTCAAAAGTAAATCACTTATGAATGAATCTAACCATCTTTTTTGCCCTTCACTTAACCTCTTATATCTCAGATGCTTGGTATTCTTTAGGGAAAGGAAATCAAATTTATATTAGCCTCAGCTCTCTTTTTAATACATTTAATCTTCGTATTAGCCTTATGACAGCATCTTAACTTAGTGGTGACACCCTCAGTGAACCTGCTCCAGCACTTTTGACTCCCTCTCAAAAGAGCAGTTTCTAGCATTGACTCCATTCTTGTACCTGGGGAACATGGATTATTAATGTTTTCTCAGTTCAGCAAGCATGCTTGACATTCCACTGTATTTTTAGTACATACTACTGAGTACTATATAGCTTAGATTTGGGGGGCATGAGGAGGAATCTCTGAAGAAATAGGAAAGGCATTGGACTCAGCAAGCCCTCAGGAGTCTACCATTGTACTGATGATGATGATCCTCAGATGATCAACTCACTGAGATGCTATGCCTTGTTCTTTGCTATTTGTATACTTCTAAATATAAACAGTATAGCCAACAGATTCCTGTGGAAAGGGACCTCCCGTAATTGCCTCACTTGATTTATTGCCTTACACAATACCATGGATCTTCTCAGACCCAGAAGAGTTTCCTAAAACCTTTTCTTGCCTGTTCTGACATTTGTTGTGGGACATCCTACAGATTTTCTTTTTCTTCTCTGTTTGCCATTGTCACCATCCTATTAACAGGACCTTGCCACCCCAGGCTAGATTTGGCAATAGCTAAGTTGCTCCAAATTCTCAGTCCCTCCTTGATGTCGTTCCTAAACTTTTCAAAGCACTATCTGATATGATAGTTCCCTGTCTCTGTAAGTGCAGGGTCTTAATTCTAAACTGTTTATCCTACCTCACACATATCTGAATGGATCTTTAAAAGAGCTGCATCATATTGTGAGAAAAAGGCTCACATGTCCAAACCCAAAGAATGGACTTGGAGACACGAAGAACAGCAAAAGTGAGACTTTTAATGGCAGTCTTGCAAGATTGGGTGTCTGGCAGGCAGGCACACCCAGGACAGTTGCAGTAAGCAATTTATTCCCTAGCACTCAGGTCCCTCCCCTGGTTCCTCACTGGCTGAATACTATGGGATGCACAATCTTCCCAAATGTCCCTAAGTTTCAGTATTTCTTTACAGGATATTCTTTTTTCTCCCTTCCCCATTTACATCAACAACTTTCTGGTGAGTTTATCCCTCCTCTAACATCTTGTTTGCTTAGAGACCTTCAGTGCATGAACCTTGTCACATCTGCAAACCGTTAGGCAAGTTTTAGCTACTAGCAATTTTCCTTTCAGAACTAGCTACCTTGTCTTGAAAATGGACCACTTTAAAATTTTATTTCTTACAATACTGAGAAAAGATCTAAAAATATGGAGAATATATTATTGACTATTTCCTACCTGGAAGAAGTACTGGGTATATATAGACAAGTAAAATATGGCATACTGTGAGACGCTTAGACCTTGGCAGAGGAGAAAGACATGGAAACAGATAAGTGTAATATAAGCCCAGTAATTGTGTATGTGTGTTTGTATGTGTAGATTTTGCCCAGAGAAGGAAGTTGGCACATGCTCCACCACAGTGATTAAGAGTCATTGTGGTTAAATTGGGTCTTGAAAGAGAACCGTTTGTTGGATGTGGAATAGCATGTAGAGGAATCAGCATGTCTAATGTCAGAGTCTTGAAATTAAGTGACAGACTTGATGGATTTGAAGTCACAAGAATGGAGAAGAAGAAGTGGCAATGCTAGACTTTGGTTCTTTGTTTCTTAGGAAAAGGCTCACCATTCATTTGCTATGTTAAAGAAAAAATATGTAGTTCAAGATTTTAAAAGATAGAAAATTGTTCTGTAGAGTGCTGATTGAAGAACCATATGTGACCAGGTGCAGTGCCTCAAGCCTGTAATCCCATAACTTTAGGAGACCAAGGCGAGAGGATCGCCTAAACTCAGGGGTTTGCAACCCGCCTGGGCAACTTGGTGAGACCTCATCTCTACAATAAAAAATAAAAAATAAGCCGGGCATGGTGGCTTGCGCCTGTAGCTCCAGCTACTTGGAAAGCTGAGGCGGAAGGATCGCCTGAGCCCAGCAGGTCGAGGCTGCGGTGGCCATAAGCGTGCCACTGCACTCTAGCCTGGGCGACAGGGTGAGACTCCAACTCAAAAAAAAAAAAAAAAAAAAACTGTATGTGGGTAGATAAACTTTTTAAATAAGAAATGAAGGCCAGAGTGCTTTTCAGTCTCATGATGTTTAAGTTACTTTTGTGTCAACCTTGAACTTTTGGAGTTTAAGTTCATTTACTTTTAGTAAAATTTGTTTTCCTTTTTCTAAGAAAAATAGGACATAAGTTAGACTTAAATGTTTTTTTAAGATAAAATACCTCTTAGAAATTTTGCATTTTGATGAGATGAGTTTAAATGAACCAAATGCAATCAAATGAACAGCTCTTAAAATATACTATGTGTGAAAAATCAAATCAAGAATGCTTAGAGCAAAACATTTAAGGCTTTATTATATTGAAACCATTTGAAAAAAATATTCTAAATGATGAACAAATAGAATATGTGATCAGGTTTTATAATTTAAAGCTGATTTCTTTTCTATGGTTGTACTTTGTTCTATTGTATACATAATTTTCTCAAATATATTTTTCTCAAAAAAACACATCATTTAAAAGTAGTAGTGCTATTTTTGTTATAATAAATATTTATACCCTTTGTTTAAATATGTATAAAATCTAGAAAATTTAAAAAGAATTTTAAATTTCACATGTCTGGCTGGACGTGGTGGCTCAAGCCTGTAATCCCAGCACTTTGGGAGCCTGAAGCAAGAGGATTGCCCAAGCTCAGGGGTTCAAGACCAGTCTGGGCAATTTAGTGAGACCTCATCTCTACAGTAAAATAAAAAAATTAGCCAGCTGTGGTAGCGTGCGCCTGTAGTTCCAGCTACTTGAAAGGCTGAGGCGGAAGAATTGCCTGAGCCCAGCAGATCGAGGCTGCGTGTGCCACTGCACTCTAGCCTGGGGAATTTTTTTTCCAACAGAAAAAAAAAAATTTCACATGTCTATCCCCAAGAGAGAGCTACTGTTAAACTTGTGTAACAGAGTCCTATGAGACTGTTTTAGGCATGCACATATACATATTTTTATAAAACATAATGTATAATCAATAGACTTATACTTTATATATATATGGATGCATATACCACATACAGCTTTTGCAAGTGTTTTTTTACTTAATAACATTAATATTTAAGTTTTGGAATACTATTTTTCATGACTAAATAGTATTTTATTCACTTACCCAAGTATTTCCTCTGGATAAACTTCTGTGAATTTAATTATTGACTTAAAGAACATCCATATTTAAACTTTTGTCATGTATTTACTACCAAATGGACTCCTGAATTGGTTTTTATGTTCCTATCATCAGTGGCTGAGAGTGCGTAGGTTTGCAGACCCTCATTAACACTGAGGTTAGCTTCCTTTTACTTTTTTCCAACTTTTGCTCCCTCACTCTCTCTTTCTCTCTCTCTTTCTCTCTTTCTCCCTCTCTCTCTCTCTTTCTTTTCTTTTCTTTTCTTTTCTTTCCATCTCTCTTGTCTCACTCTGTTGCCCAGGCCAGAGTACAGTCGCACAATCACAGCTACTGCAGCCTTGACTTTCTGGGTTTAAGCTATCCTTCTGCCTCAGCCTCCTAAGTAGCTGGGACTATGGGTGTGTACCACCACGCTTAGCTAATTTTTTGCTTTATCTAGTGACGAGGTCCTGCCAAGTTGCACAGACTGATCTCAAACCCCTGGGCTTAAGCAGCCCTCTCGCTTCTGCTTCCCAAAGTATTGGGATTACAGGCTTGAACCACCACACCTGGCCAATTTTTCTAACTTTAAAAGTCAAACTGGTATCTTATTTTTTTATGTTACTTGATTGATTTTTCCTATATTATGGATTATCTTTATTTTTTAACTTAAAAATTAAGATGCTCAATATAATCTATATAACTGTATATATCTTTGCTGATTTTTATTGGGTATTTATATTTTTCATGTTTGTATATCAGAACTTTTTTAGGTTAAGGATATAACTGCCCTTGGTTGTGATTATTTTTCTACCTGATCACTTTTTTTTTTGAGTAGGTGTCTCACTCTGTCACCCAGGCTGGAGTTCAGTGGGGATCCTTCCACTTCAGCCTTCCAAGTAGCTGGAACTACAAGTGCGTGCTATTACACCTGGGTAATTTTTATTGTAGAGACAAGGTCTTGCCAGGTTGCCCAGGCTGGTCTCAAACCCCTAGGCTCAGGCATTCCTCTCGCCTCCACCTCCTAAAATGCTAGGATTACAGGTGTGAAACACTGCACCTGGCATGACTTTTAATTTGCATATGTGTGTTTTGGCATACTGAAATTTGAAAGATTTAGGTAGTTAAATCTGTCATCATTTTTTCTTTCATATTTTATTTTTAGGATCAAGCTTATAAATGAAAGACATTTATTTTTGCCACTTTTCCTATATCTAAAAAAAAAAACTGAGCTCACAAACTGTTGGTAAATCTTTAGTCACTAAAATGCCCTGAGGGCTGCTACAACTTCTTTCTCAGTTTTGTTATTCAGAATGTTCAATAAGTAGTCCATTTTGTAAGGAAAAGTGATTTTGTAAAGTGTGTGAGATTCAAAATTCAATCTGAACATTTAACATTGGGTAATTCTGTTTCTGGGCCTGTAGCTCATCCCTTATTCAAATTAGTGGCATCCCTAGTGCAGTGTTGATTTTGTCTTCTTAATGTGCAATTTTCTTGCTTATTTTTCAGTATTTTTAGATGCAATGCCTTTTGAGATGACTTTTATTAATAATTATGTGCAAGTCTTCAGGCATTTCTGTGATGATCTGGTTTTCCCATTGTATTTTAAGAGCAAGTCAGCAGAAGGACCTGCATATACAGTGATGCTTAGGTAAGAGAGAACAGAACATGGGGGAAACTGTATTCAGAAGAAGGGACAAAGGCTGCAGAGTGAGAGTCACAGATGAAGAAGTAAGTAAGACTCAAACAATTCCTTGTCTCAGAAACCTGACAGGAGATTGAATTTCATTATCAACCAGTGGAAACAAGATAAGGTCCTGCTAAGGAAAGAGGCACCATCAAGATTCGTGTTTTATGACTGCAGTGTTTAAAATTGAATGGAGAATGACCAGGGAAAAACTGCTGAGAGGGGTGTGCTGCAGATGTTCAGGCAGGAGATCCAGGTAGATTGTTTTCTGGTGCTGGAATATAGGGTACTGTGGGTCTAGAGGGCACAAACTATATGGTGTTTACATATAATTTAAAAAATAGCACGGAGAAGAGGCAATGGAGACAGTGAGATGTATGCCTGGGTGACTGGTATGTAGCAGTGGTCATTCTCCTGGACACAAAATACATGATGATGGCAAGCTTGGTTTTGGATGTATGAAATATCTGTATAAAGATGGGTCTGCACTGGGCACAGTGGCTCAAGCCTGTAATTCCAGCACTTTGGGAGGCCAGGGCAAGAACTCAGGGGTCCCAGATCAGCCTGGGCAACTTGGTAAGACCTCGTCTCTACAATAAATCAAAAAATAAGCTGGGCATGGTAGCATGGGCCTGTGGTTCCAGCTACTTGGAAGGCTGAGGCGGAAGGATCGCCTGAGCCTAGCAGGTCAAGGCTGTGGTGGCTGTTAGTGTACTACTGCACTCCAGCCTGGGTGACAGTGAGACGCTGAAAAAAAAAAGAAAAAGAAAAAAAAAAAGAAAAGAAAGAAAGCACTGATGGATCTGATCACATAAAAATTAAAATTTCATGTCTGGTGAAATAAACAATAAGTAGAAATAAAAGATGAACCCATAAACTGGGATAAAATATTCTTAAAACAAAGGATTAAAATTCCTAATACATAAAATGCTAAGGGGGAAAAACTCAATTAAAATATTGCCAGAGTCCACTCAGAACAACCAGTTTGTATAACAGAAAATAAAAACAATCAATATATTTGATCTCACCAGAATCAAGGAAATTTGAATTAAAACGAGATATCTTGTTTTGTCTATTGGATTGGAGGAAAAACTTGATAACATCCACTGCTACTGAGTATGTAAGGAAATGGGGGCTATATGGGCTATATGTCTTACTGGTAGGAGAAAAAATTACTTCAGCTCTTTGGACAGTAATTATATGGTATTTTTAAAATATATAAGTGCATTTTCTTGGAAACAGCCATCTCATTTTGAGAACTTAGCCACCAGAAATAAAAGTACTGGAATGTACATGATACACACTGAAATAAGTAACAAAATACTCAGTCTGAACATCCATTGATAACAAAATAGTGGAATAAAGAATGGGATGTCCGTGCTGTGAAAGGACCATTGAAAAGATGATTGGCTTATAAATATCTGTGATATAAACAATATATAAACAATTATAATTCAGAATGTGCCAATAATTTAAATCCAGAATAATGTAAGTGATACATTCCTTTTATAAAGGAAATTAACTTATATACATATATTTCACAAGTTTTACAAAAAACTTGTGAAGGATGAGGGATGGAAATGGATTGGTAGAGCAGAAGATTGGAGTCTTTATTAAAATGTAGAAACTTTTGTAACACTTGGGCTCCAACTTAAAACACGTATGACTCACTTAATTCACATCACTGAAGTAAAATGAGTAAATTTATGACAAAAGACAATGAACAAGAGAATAGACTTAGTAGGAGCAAGTTGGAACTAGTTGGAAAGCTGTTGCAATGAGGGAATTTAAAAGGTAGAAGAATTAGAAGGTGGTATGACCCTCAGGAAGGCAATGGATATATATGCATGGGAATGCTGAAAGTCTACAGTCCACAAAGAGGGAGCTGGGAAGATCTCCAAATCACATCCTTACCCAGAGAAGCAGCATCCTCATTGGAGAGCCTAGATTAAACGGGTGCAATGCATGAAGAATGATGGTGTGGAGGGCTTAACTTTTCATTTTGTAGGATCATTCATTTGAATGAGTGATTCAGATCCCAAGGCTCAGGACTTATTCTGTTTTAGAATCTGCCCAAATACATAAAACAGTCTAAAAAAAGAAAATAGAGCACTCAGCAGGCAAGAAATATATTTGTAAATAAAATTAACAAAGATGATTTTGAGAAATGTGGGCATTTAAAGAACAGCTTTTAAAAATATTCTCTATTTATGGATTTCAGCAAAATTCTAATTTTGCCTTTTATTGAAATTTCATAGCTTTATTAATGATGAGGAGCTGACATACAGATATTATAAATGCAAAAAAAAAAAATACTGGGAGCAAAGGAAAGAGCACCAGGGGTTGGTTGGTTCGTTTTCAAATTACACACAATTTTGGGGGGACAGCTGCACAGCCACTGGAACATAGATTTTCCAGAAATATTTCTAAATGAATGACTGGATAAAATATATGTCTATATAATAAATATTATAATTCATGATCTCCTGGTAGATTTTACTGAAAGACCTAGTAAGAGTCCTTTAATGCTTTTTTTTTTCTTCAATAGAACTGATTATATTTTCCTCTCCCAGGTAGGACATTTTGTAGTCCTCTATAAAAACACTCTGAAAGGAATAGTTTACTGCCTCAAATACTATTAAATGATATTTCCCCCCCATGAAGATGTTTAAGTCACTCTATCTAGGGACAGAGTTAACAGTGTCTGTCTACACAGGGCCCATTAGGATAGTCATTGGGACATTTTGACAAGTGTGCCACTCTATTACCCTCGTTCTACAACTGGCAAAATGGAAGCAAAAACAGGCTCAGTGGCTTAGCCTCATCACAAAGCCAATTCATGTCAGAGCTTATTGTTAAATCTCCTTGTATTAAGTCTTGGGTATGTTTCCTGTAGTCATAAATTCTTTTTCACAAGTGTTAAGTGTTTATTCTGCAGTAGTTATAAGCATGGAGTGTAAAACCTAACTTATTTAACATTATGCAGAAGATCACAGTAAGTAATAATTTGGGATATGGATTTTCCTGGAAATTTGAACTTTTTCAGTGTGACACTATAAAGGCCTTCTTTGAAATCCATGTGACATTCAAAGGTACTTTGGGGACAGATGAGACAATTTGTAATGGAAGCAATAAAGGACAAGATCCAAAGTGAAGGTAACAGGATGCAGGCTGGAAGGAGGGTCTCTTTTCTACTAGAACAGGAGGGAAGGTAGGCGGCACCAATGCTGAGGTGAGCTCATTGCGGGAGGCAGCAGAAGTGGATTCTTCCTGCCCCACAACATCTACATTCCCAGTAAAGAAGAAGTAAGAGGTCTTTGGGACCTGACTGTTGTAGGTTAAAGTACTATAACATTACCACTTTGGTTCCTGTGAGTTAATCTGCTCTGCAAATATATTATGTTTCTAAGAGGACTGAACACCTCTGATAGGGTAACTAAAAGGGAGTCAGGCATAGCTTGAACTAAATGATGCTGAATTTGCTTGCTATTGGTTTTCACTTAATTGTACCCTCTTCAGTGTTTACTATTTACCTACAACCTGAAATGACCCACCAAATTATAATTTAAAGGTTCTGCAATAAAGCTATAATGTCTTTAGATAACCTCTATATTTATTTGGCTTACAAATGCATAAGAAGTTGCATCATCTATAATCTGAAACATAGCTATGTGTGTTTCCACTCAACTCATATGAGTGTCTGCCAAAACCAAGCTTTGGTAATACAGGTTCTTTCTTTGTAGCACTTAAAGGCAAATAGGAAATGTTGAGCACAATGAACAGATCAATAAGTACATATGAATCTCACATAGTAAATGTCACGAAGCAAACAAATTGGGGCAACATGATTCGTAATCAGATAGATACTCTGGGTGGTGTAAATTTAGATCAGATCTTCAGGGAAGGTCTCACACAGAGAGTGAATTTGGAGCTGAGATCTAAGTGACAAGGAGGAGGAAGCCACAGTATTTTATGGAAGTGGAAAGAATAATATTGGAGGCCTTAAGGTAGTGTGTTGTGAAAAGAAAGAGAGCCTGCGTAGCAAATGCGGTGAGTGACAGGGAGAATGATAGGAGATGAGCCAGGGAGCTCCTGGGCCCAGATGTGCATCACCCCGAGTCCTTGGGAAAGAGTTGGTGTTCAATCCAAGAGAAGTGGGAAGCAGCAGAAAGATTGTAAAGAAGGATAGAGTCTAATATGAATTGAAATGTAAAATGTCCCTCTGGCTGCCATGAGAAGAATTAATTGTGAATGGTGAGAAACTGTTGCAGTAGACCATGGGTGATAATAATGCCTTTGACCAAGTGGAGTTGTAAAGATGAACAGAATGGATCAATTCAGGACATACTAAAAAAGTAAGTAGGATTTGTTGATTGACAGTTATGGGGGACAAAGTAAAGAGTCAAGCATGGCTACTAGGATGTTTTTGTTTTTGTTCTAAAATAGCTTCTCTCAATAAATAAAATAAAATAAGAGGTCTATCACATAGCAGGCATTACATATTTATCTGTCATCTTTAGAAACTTTTTATTATGGCCATTTTATAGACAATGAAGCCTGGACCTTGGGGGGTCACCTTCCTAGGGTCACTCAGCTGATGAGTGGTGAAGCTGGGAGATGAGCCCAGGTCAGCCAGAGTCAACTCAGTGCCTGGTTCTTATCCAGTAAACCACCTTCCTATGTCCCAGGTATGGACCAAGAGTGTATCAGCCCTGTTCTGCTCCTAATTTTCTCCTCAACTATAGAGGGCCAAGTCTATTAAGCACTTTTGATACTCAAAGTTAATGTGGAAAAAAATATTTATGGGACCTTAGATGTCAAGACCTTTTATTGCTGCTTTTGCTTTCAGCCTTAGAGATGGGTGGCCTCAAGTCCTGGCATCTTTGTGGTCTGAAGTACTGCTGAGACAGGAAGATGTACTGGGGGACTGTCCTCAGAGAATAGTCCTCAGACCTCCTCTAAGGCTAGTTTTCCCTCAGGGATTCTATTTGAAGAAGTCCTTGGGAGCTTTCAGAAAAGACCCTGGATACTTGATTTATCTTCTGCTTTTTTTTTTTGACATCATAGAGGTGAGAGATGGTTCATACTGGTGACGTCTTCATGTTGATTGAGTAACAAGATAGGGGATAGTCAGATACACTGATCGTTCAATCCTCAGTTTGCATCCAGAATGTCTGTTTTTGTTTTTCCAAATTTGTCTAAGCAGTTCTTCACTTTTGTGTCATCTGTCACCTTGTTATATTTGTTCTTTTTTTTGAGTTGGAGTCTCACCCTGTTGCCTAGGCTGGAGTGCAGTGGCACACTCACGGCCACCCCAGAAATGACCTGCTGGGCTCTGGCGATCCTTCTGCTAAGCCTTCCAAGTAGCAGGAACTAGGTGTGCGCTACCACGCCCAGCTAAGTTTTGATTTATTGGAGAGACGAGTTCTCATCAAGTTTCCCAGGCTGGTCTCGAACCCGCAGGTTCATGCAGTCCACTCGCCTCGGCCTCCCAAACTGCTGGGATTACAGGCTGAGCCACCGAGCCTGGCCTATATTTGTTCTTAAAGGAACTTTTGAATTTAATGTTCTGAGAAAACATGCTGGGGTAGTAAGGTTTGCTGCTGACATTGAATATTTTATTGATAGTGCTTCATAGTTGCTTATCTGCACTTTCCTTGTTCTCTTTATATTTCTGTTTTTATCCTGTGTGTCATTTATGGACTCTTCTTCCTCATTTGGCATATGTATTTTAGATTATTTCAGCCACAGTCATAATTCCAACACATCAGAGATATGCTGATGCTGTCTGAGTCTTAGCTCAATGCCATGCTTCTCCCTCAAGCGCCAGCACATATACCTGCCTGCAGGATACCTCCACCTGGATGTCCTACGGATGCTTCACATTCAGCTGAAATCATCATCTTTGCCCCTAAAATAGTTTCTGATTTCTCACTTTATGAGAAGTCTACCCAGTCCTCCATGCTAGGGTTTTCCATATCTTCACCTTCTCACTTAGTCTCTACATTCAACCAATCACAAATTTTACCTACCAAAAGTTTGTCAAAGCAGTTATTCTTTTTTTTGCCCAACCACTGCCCCTAGTCAGATCCTAAATGATCTTTTTACTAGATTATCTTTTTAAGACTAGTTAGACATTGGCTTCCTGCTTTCATTCAGTCTTTCTCTTAAATATCTACCACACTGCTATAAAAATTTACCTATAAAGTGAAGAATACAACCATGGAATTCCTATGCTTAAAACTGTTAACAGCTACCATTGTCCAAAGAATAAAGCCCAAGTGTAAGACCCTTCACAGTCTGGCCATCCTGCCCCATAACTTTATCTCCATCACTCCATTGAAATTGCAGCATCTCAACACCAAACTGATTTCCATTGCAAACATTCTATGGGTTTTTTACCATAAAACCTGCTCATGTGATTTCTTGTGCTGCAAATCTTTTCTTCTTCAGACTCATCGGGTTAACTACCCATCTGTTAAGGCTTGATTCCAGCATTACTAGTTAGGAAGCTAACATAGTCAACTAAAAACTTCTAAGAAGCCGGGCTCGGTGGCTCAGCCTGTAATCCCAAGCCTTGGGAGGCTGAGGTGAGTGGATTGCCTGAGCCGGCGGGTTCAAGACCCGCCTGGGCAAGCGAGACCTCATCTCTACAGTAAATCAAAAAAAAATTAGCTGGGCATGGTAGCGCGCGCCTGTAGTTCCAGCTACTTGGAA